>JARUPZ010000992.1:0-25899 GCA_031213475.1 Nereocystis luetkeana | reverse complement strand
CTCATGTTTTCGGGTGAGAGCCGTGTCATCTGCATGATCTACAATAGAACGTGTCTTTCCGGGTTGTATCTGTACGTGTGCAGATCCCGCACAGCACCTCATAACGGCGGGTTAGGATATAGATTATCTACACCGGCAAGTCTTGATTTGTTGCAGGTTAGGATATACCAGGTACATGAAGGTCAGGATACGGATGATCTACGTAGGTCGTGACATGTCCCGATATTTGAAAGGTACGGACGGGTGCCGCCTCCGGACCGCTGATGACGTCGGCCCGATGTGTTCGGAAAAAGTCTGCGGAGGTTCTTCTGTAAACAAAAATTGGTTGAAATACTCGTATACTTTTGGTTTTAAACCAAACCCGTACCCCTGCCCGCCCGGAAAACTTCTCGGAAAAAAACTGTGAATAAGGATGTTGGTAACGACTTACTTAGAGTGGGATATCGTATCAACCATTTTGTCGGAGCTGGAGAAGTCATGAAACACGAGTGGGTTGGTCGGTCGTTGGATGGTACCGATCGTCGGAGCGTACCGCAAGCGTTTTGCACGGTAAGGTCGACGGTTACACGTTACATGCTGTTGGTTTTGAACAGAAGTACCTTTCGTTATAGTTCGGGGTGGTATGTTGTTTTGTGTGTTGCCACGGGGTCTGTATATGTCATATTGATACTACGGGGGGCCATAGTAAGTGGGGCCAAATGTGCTTGGTAAAAATAGCGAAAGATATACCTGGTAGGTTTTTATCTGTACTGTAGGTCCTATTTACTATGGTCCCCCCGTAATAGTATCTTCTACGTACAGCTTTTGCTGACGACCGATCCTAGGAACAGGGCTAAAAGGGCTGCCACCTGATGCGCTCTTAGGGTTTGTCTACAATGCGAGGGTTACCGCGAAACTCTGGCCTCCCTCTTTCCCCCCCCCGCCCTTGCCTGGTGGGTAAAAACCCGACTTGCTCCGTCCCGGCATCATATGGATGAAAGGGTCTATGGGTATACGACTACGGCCATGCACAACATGAGTACACCCCCCCCCCCCCCCCCCCCTCTCCCCCCCCGCCCCTCCGCTCCCCTCCCCTCCTGTTATTTCTCCCGCCTTGCCCTTCTGCCATAACCTCACTAATGAGCATAGCCCCCCCCCTCCCCCCCCCCTTCTCGCCGTGCCCACCCCAGTGCACTAACCGCCGAGCAGGCAAGAGTTCTAGCGCACTTGGACTCCGTGTTCGTGGTGCCAGAAGGGATGCAGGTTCAGAACGGTCAGTGCCAGTTTTTTTTCGCCGCGTTTTTTTCGTTTTTGTTTCCCTTCATTTCTTGTATTCCGAGCGAATGCGAGCTACTACTTTTTTTAGCCGCGTTTTTTTTTTTTCATTATTACGAGCGAATAAAAAATTGTCTAACTTTGACGATGCCTCCCAAACAAATGGGGACCCCCCCCCCCCCCTGAAGCGCACGCCTCCCTCCTCTGCCGTAACGCCCTCCACGGAAGAATCAGACCAGCACCCTTCGATTTTTTGCTTTGACCAATCAAAAGATAAGAGGTAAACCAAGAGGAAGGTACCTTCCACCAACGAACGGTGCCTACGGTACGGCCGCCTATATATATATCCCCGTTTCCTTTACCGCATTTATAGGCCATTCGGGCGAGAGTTGAGTGGCGTTGTACCTCACTCCTCGAGATTGGCCTTGGATCTATAGTAGCTAGCAGCGGCTCAAACAATCCCCATGGGAGTACGAACACATCGCGGAAACTGCTGTAGTACGTAAAAACACTGCATGAAGCGTACAGTAGGAAAGACTGCAAACAGTTAGGGCAAAAAACCACCCGGCCGGGTGGTCCTGAGCGGGCCGGAATCGAAGCGCCTGAAAGTGAACCCCCTCCCTTCCGTCGCCGGGGTCCAACGCACACAACTTGACGACGGTTACGAATGTCCCGCTGCGCGAGGTCCCGTTGGTTGCTGCAGCTGTACGTATTCATTCTCGTTAATTAATACCTGGTACAAGACTGACTTTGACTCCCCACCTTTTCGAGTTCACCGCAAGGTCCTCGTCACTCACTTGCCTGAGGCCCATTGCCGCAGAAGCGAGGGAGGAGGTACACTTCATGTATGCTCCGAACCACGGCTGGTCTCTTTCCCGGCGTTCAGCCCCCCTCACTCAGCCCGGGGGGTATGACGCCTCCAGGCGTTTTTTTTTTTTCGGTTCAGATCGAGCTTATTGAGCGCCTGAAGCTTCCCCGAGATCCTCTGGTATGGAGCCTCCAAGTTTTGTTGCCCGAGTGTTTAGCCCCTCAAGAAACGAGCTTGAAGGCGCCTTGCCGAAGGAGCTCGCGAAGCTTTGGGCGGGCCAAGAAGCTCAAATCTGAATGGAAAACCCGGTTGGAGGCGTCCCACACCCCCGGTTGGGGGGGGGGGGGGGACTGGACACTTTGGAAGAAATCATCCTTGGGTGGAGCTTGCATGAGGGGAACCTCCTTCGGGTCGTGCGACAACCGTGCCACTGCCCGTTCTGCGTTGGCGATATCCGGCCCCCTTTCTGAATCGCAATACACCCACCCTTTCAGATTTCGCGGTGTTGACAGCTCACCAGAGGGTCCGCATCACTGTAGTGCCTGGAGCCCAACGAAGGAGAAGCGAGAAAGGGGGTAAACTTGAGGCAAGCGTGCTTTCACTGCGGTGGAGCTCTTCCAAAGCGTTCAACCCCCCCCCCCCCCAGCTCGGGAGGTAGGACGCCTCCAAGCGGGTTTCCGTTCAATTCGATGTTCTTGAGCACCTGGAGTTTCCCGAGCTCCTTGGGTATGCCGTCTCTGAGTTTGTTGCTCACAATGCTGAGGAGCTCAGCCGTGTGGGTAACAAACTAGAAGTCGCCATACCAAAGGAGCTCGGAAAGCCTCAGGCGGTTTAGGAGCTCGACATGAGTGGAAACCCGCCTGGGGGCGTCCTATACCCCCCCGGGCTCGGGGAGGGCTAAACGTTTTGCAGGAGCTCAAACCTTGATGGGAGCGTTCATAAAGTGTGCACCTGGTACCTCCTGAGGATCATGATCACAATGTTATTTTTCAAGTACTGTAGTTTCACG
The DNA here is from genome assembly GCA_031213475.1 of Nereocystis luetkeana. NCBI lineage: Eukaryota > Phaeophyceae > Laminariales > Laminariaceae > Nereocystis > Nereocystis luetkeana. The sequence goes on along the minus strand of JARUPZ010000992.1, from coordinate 22,828 downwards.
GGACGGGGTGCCTCCCCTCCCCCGTCGTCGTCGTCGCCGCCGTCATATCGTCCGTTTTCTGGAACATGTCTTCCCATTTTTTTTTCATGTATCCAGAACGTTTGCTTTCTTCCCGCCCGCGACGACGCGGCTGCAAGAAACTCGCGAGCGGGCGGTTGCAAGTGAGCCATTTGTCACAAAAGTTTTGTAGGCCCGAGACACGACTACAGAAGTATCTGGTACACGATACATGGTTTGTGTTGTAGTAGGTATATACATTTTACTCAAGCAAGACTCTCCAATCCCTGCCCTCGCAAACCTTCCCTTAAGTTTGTCCAACCGTAGCACCCAAACCAAACCGTATCCTCTCCCCCCGTTCTTCAAGAAACAGTCGAGCATGCTCTTCCGCCGACCCCCCATCCCCCCCCCCCCCCCCCCCCCCCGCACGCTCCGTCTCGAAAGGCGTGCGTGGTCATTGGTTGAATGACTAAAGCAATCAACAAATGAGTACGACGCACCTCCCCCCTCCCCCCCTCTGCTCTCCCACACGCAAAAAATCTCCGGTAAACTCTCCTCCTGCGAAAAAACGTTCAAGCAAACCTTCCTTCCGCGAAAAACTCTCAAGCTAACCCTCCTCCCGAGCCCGGACCCCGTACCAACCCCCCGCAGCGAAATTCTCAAGCAAACCATCCTGCCACAGAAATAACTCATGCAAACCTTCATTCCGCTGAAAACACTTGAGGCGAGCAACTCCTCCCGAGCCCCGACCCGTACCCCCCCCCCCCCCTCCCCCCTCCCGCTGCCGCGAAAATGGCAAAAATGCTCAAGCAAACCCTCCTCGCGAAAAAAAACTCGAAGCAAACCTTCCTCCCAACGCCCCACTCCGCGCCCCCTCCCCGTCCCCCGCCCTTGCCGTCTATCTGGTTTTTGCTCGAATGCTATGGTCATTTCGGAAAATTGGGATACGTTTTTTTGTGATATTTTTTTTATAAGTAGGGCAATTTGAAGACGCGGATGCTCAGGACGCTGGCGATACTTCCAATGGTCACGGCTCCGAGAGTACGAATGGGCACGCCCCGAGCTCGTGAGGCATATATTTTTAGTCTAGGCCTCCATCTCTATTAACAGGGGATCGGGGGGGGGGGGGGTTCTTTTTCCCCCTGTGCAAAGAAGGCCACTGCCCACTGGAGCTTCGTCGGGTAGGAAAGTGACAAAGGGAGCCAGCCCCCCCCCCCCACCCCCCCGCGCTCGTGAGGCTTCATTCAGGCTTCCGATCTGCAAGGATTTGTTTTTCGTTTCGCTGTCTCTCTCTCTCTCGTGCCTGTGCGAGAAGCCGCGCTGCTTTTGTTTACCGGCGGCTCGGTGCTTTGATATTGGAAACGCCCCGGGGTTTGTCAGGCTCGAGATTCCATCTACGTATACTTTTTACTCCCGAGATTTTTTTGCTGGTCTCTTTGTCTGTGCAAAAGAGGGTACTGAACTGCGGCGTGGAATACGGTAGCGTCTCGGTACTGAAGGGCCGAAGGAAGCCGAGAAAGAGCGAAGGCTTGGGTGGAGGCGCCCCGCGGTTTCGTGAGGATGGGGACGGTGTTGTCACCTCTGGCCAATGCCGGTGGCTAACGGACCCTGGTTTACGGCAGCGCGCCGTTTGTGTTGCATGTGCTGGGTTCCCCGGGAGGAGGGAAGGAAGGGGGGGGGGGGGGGGTGTACTCGTTAGGAGATATGTACTCGATCTCGTGCATGGCCTTAGTCGTATGACCATAGATCCTCGCATCCCTACAATGCCGGGACGGAGCACGTCGGGTTTTCACCGACCAGGCAGACATTGCTTGCACCAAGCTTTGCGAAGCGCCGTGAGGTGTCTGGCGAGTCGCATGAAGGGTGAGCTACACCCCTACTAAGAACCGCTTGTGAGGCGGACTTGCATATTGATGACAGCTTCAATGAGTTGATTTAATTTCCGGTGTAGGCATTTCCAGAGGGAAGGGGTGGGGGGGGGGGGGGGGGGGAAGTCGCTGGGAGGGAGTGTACTGACGTCGTGCATGGCCGTAGTTGTATGACCATGGACCCTCGCATCCCCACGAACAGTGCCGGGGCGGAGGGGTAGTTGGGGGGATGCGTAGAGCGGAGCCCTTTCTGCAGCCCACCGTGAACGCTGATGTACCTATTAGCAAACTGCCGTACGTACGTACGCCTGCAGTAGTGCGTTCTTGTTGATCGGCGGTATTGGCATGTATCGTGGATGATATCAGACTGGGCACGGACAGCGTTTTCGGACCGTCGCAGGCAGTGTGCCGCAGCAGAGGACGGACATGCGTCTGTCTGTTTGCGTGCTTACCTTGCCTTTTTTGTTTGTTTGTTTGTTTATTTCCTCAGCGGCAACGTGCTAGACTACACCGATGCACGACCATAGTCCCTGGACCAAACGTTGTCCAGCTGCGCAGGGGGCGCGGGGTGAAAGTTGCGCGGAACACAGGAGGGTGGAGGATGGGGTGTGTGAGTGTGCGTTTTTTTTTTATAGGCAAAAAGGCTCGTAATCTTACTGCTGTATGTCTCTTTGACGTGGCGGGAGGCCCGAAGGCTCTGGCGGAACTGCGGGATTGGAGCGAGCTCCTGTCTTGGAACGGGAAAAATCGTGAAAAGATTCGGCGCGCGGAAGAAGGGGCCGCCTTTCACCTTGCGTTGGACCGCGAAGGCGGACTGTGCGACTGACTCGGTCGGTTATCGGTGAAGTTTCCCGCTCAGATTATCTCCGCCAGGGTCGTTTTTTCCACTGTCTCTTGTTGTCTTGCCCACAGACTGGTGCGGTACAAGTGTTTTGGAGGTTTCTTCGGTCGGCAGATCTTCGGTATACCTTGGTCGGTCAATATTCGTCTGTATCCCTGATTCGGTAAATATTCGGTATGTTCGATTCGATAAGTTTTCGGTTGCTTCGGGTTGTCGGGAATCGTCCGTATGCCTTGATCGGTACCAGGTGTGCGTTGCGCCTTCGTTATGTATGCCTTATTCGTGAAACGGTGTTCTGTTGTATTTTTTTGTAAAGAAAGCTCCTCCCCCTCCTGTAACAAGCAGCAGGCGTTCGCCCGTTTGCGAGGGAACAAGCGGTTTCCTCTTTTGCCACATAGAGGCGTGTTTTTTCTCCTTGGAAGTTAGTGTCGAGGTAAAAAAAACTTTAACCTTGTTAGTTCTTGCTCGTACACCTATTTACCTACTTTACTTAATTTCCTTAAATTCGCTTTTCCCCAGTGTCAACCTTTTTATAATACCGGTACCTGGTGTGAATTGTAGTGTGTCTCGGGAGGTTTTTAATCCTTTTTGTTGTGCAGCAGAATTCAGGTGTATTGCGCTTTTGAAAGTGTTTTTTTTTTTCGTGACTTTTACTTTTTCTTTAGCTTAGCTACTCGTACGAGCAGGATTTTTTAACGCTGAAAACGACACCTTCTGGACAAACAAGCGGTGGTCTCACAAGTAACTGTCCTTCCTTTTCTCCCCCCCGGTCATCGTATCTTACTCGTACGGATTTCAGAAGAAGGGGCGAGTCAAAGAAGACGATTGCTTGCTTATTGCTTGCTGTTCCTGAGAGTTTACTTTTAGAGGTTCTCCGTCTGCACTATTAATAAATCTCGCGCCACTAGAAGATGGATGCCTGACCCCGATTGTCACGATTCTTGGAAGACGGTTGTTGACCCGACCTGCGACTACGAGTATATACCCCGGCGAGGTTTTGTATGGCGACAGCAGCAGTAGTAGATGGCATTGCTGCGTCGGGGGTTGGGGTTCGACGCATGCGACACCGTTGACTGCGAAACATCTCTCTCCTCGGCTCACACTGTTTTTTAGCGAGGTGACTGTGGCTGCTTCGCGTGTGCACGACTACTGTTGTACCACCGCACTACTACTCTGAATTGTGCGGGCCTGTAACGGAATCTCAGCTCTCCGTGTTGCCCTGTGGCTGTCATTTTGGCTGCTGTCTTTCTTGTTATAGTTGGCCCTTTTAGGACTGCAGTTTCGTGTTGGGGACAAATGGGGACAAATTACTTGGAACTTGAGTGGATTGTCCCCAAAACGGGACTGGAGTTCTAAAGGGGTTGCTAGCTCCGGCGGCCCCGTCGAACCTAAACGCCAACTCATCTATAGTATGTACAACATATATACTACCTGTGTACTGTGTACAGCATCGATCGCACGAAAACACACAGTCAGTCGAGGCCGTTGGGATGGGAGATAGCGCATGTTGTGTCTCAACTGTGAATGTATACACGGCATGCGCGCTGCATGACGCTACCACACACAAGACAATACTATTAATACTATTATACTACTATTGATACTATACCAGGTATATAAAATGTGGAAGAAGTGTACGCGTGCTCATACCACAGTATATCAGATAGTTGGCAGGTTACTATGATACAATCCTGGGTATTCATTTCTCGATCACTACAACGTGTTATACCTGGTACCTGCTGGACTATATTTGTTTTCTCGGCCCCCACCGAAAACTTACCCACCACTAATTCCAAGTAGTTTGCCCTTCAAGACGTGGCTGCTTCTATGATGCTTAACTAACTGCAACAAAAAAAGATCCCACACAAATTTCAAGCAATTTATCTCCGGGAGCGTGGGCGAGTCGCCTATTGGCAAGTCGAAGCCTTTTTCGATGTTTTTTTTGTGTTCTCTCGAGCAGGAAGGGGGGGTCCTCGTTTTGCATGAAAGCCCTTGACGTGACGGGGTATATATACTCACGTACGAGTACGTGCGACGAACAGCAGCAGGAGTAGTAGCAGTAGTAGTAGTAGTAGTAGTAGTAGTAGTAGTAGTAGTAGTAGTAGTAGTAGTAGTAGTAGTAGTAGTAGCAGTATAGTAGTAGTAGTAGTAGTAGTAGTAGTAGTAGTAGTAGTAGCAGTAGTAGTAGTAGTAGTAGTAGTAGTAGTAGTAGTAGTAGTAGTAGTAGTAGTAGTAGTAGTAGTAGTAGTAGTAGTGGTAGTAGTAGTAGTAGTAGTAGTAGTAGTAGTAGTAGTAGTAGTAGTAGTAGTAGTAGTAGTAGTAGTAGTAGTAGTAGTAGTAGTAGTAGTAGTAGTAGTAGTAGTAGTAGTAGTAGTAGTAGTAGTAGTAGTAGTAGTAGTAGTAGTAGTAGTAGTAGTAGTAGTAGTAGTAGTAGTAGTAGTAGTAGTAATAGTAGTAGTAGTAGTAGTAGTAGTAGTAGTAGTAGTAGTAGTAGTAGTAGTAGTAGTAGTAGTAGTAGTAGTAGTAGTAGTAGTAGTAGTAGTAGTAGTAGTAGTAGTAGTAGTAGTAGTAGTAGTAGTAGTAGTAGTAGTAGTAGTAGTAGTAGTAGTAGTAGTAGTAGTAGTAGTAGTAGTAGTAGTAGTAGTATTAATAGTAGTAGTAGTAGTAGTAGTAGTAGTAGTAATGCATGCAGCGTAAAGTTAAATTGTAGTAATCTCGTTGCTGAATCTAAGAGAGGAAATATGTTGGCTTACGTCGGCCGCAACGACGCCGACAAGGGGACAGCGCCCCAGGATCCATTAAGGCGACATCTCCGCGACCTCATCGACTCCAGGACGAGGCCATAGGTTCTACTGCTGCACCTTCAATCACCAAGTGACGTGGATCTTCTTTTCCATACGGCTGAAAACTTTTACGCAGAAGTGTTGGAGCTCGCACCTACGAGTACGAGTACATCCCCCCATCCTGTTGATAAATTATCCTCTTGCGTGCAGAGGTCACGCGGGCATATACCCGTACACCCGTACACCCACACCCCGTACAAGTACTCGCGTACCAGGTACTACATGCCTGTATACACTTCTGGTCATCGTACAGGAAGTCCAACGACAAGAAGAGAGAAAATATTGAAGATCATCAATCATTCGTTGTTCGTCGGGAGTTGCTAACAAAAAAATAGGCGCACCACGAATTACTCAAGACTCTCTGAATGAAACCGTTTGTGTGTTTTTTGCTCCGACTAAGAAAAACACGACGACGACCAAGCAGCCGGCTGATACTGGGCGCCGCGTGGGAGGGCTAGCCTAAAGCTTGAGGACGATGGGCACATAAAAGCACAGGCACGCCGACAGCGGAGTACCCCGACGGAGGAGCTGATGCCGACGCGGCCCTAAAAAGGGGACTAAACCGCAGGCGCCCCGACATAGAAAGATACGGTACTCGCTGCAAAACGCGAGCGGCGTATTTATTCATAGAGTATCGGCCGGTTTTTTCCCCAGCCAATACCGAGGCTACCACCCTCGGCAAGGCAAGGCAAGCCAGGTCGAGGCAGTAACACCAACAAGATGAGACGCCCGAGGCGACATCGAATGCTCCCAGCTAGGAGGAAGCTGAAGCGGCGCCTGGTGTTAGCCTCGATGGTTGCGTGCTCCTGTGTGTTTGGTGTGCTGTACGTTCTTAGTGACGCGGGGGGCAGGGCGGGCGGATGGGGAGGGGGTGATGGCGATGGAAACAGTGCCGCGTTGCTCACGACGAGGCTGGTTGGGGCGGACGGGGTGAGAGGTGTAGGAGGAGGAGGAGAAGGCGGGGAAGGCGGGGTGGAGAGAGAGGTGGTGGGAGCAGACCAGATGCCAGAGCGAATACTCTCGTCGTCCTATTGCACGGACGCGGTCAACAACGGGGGCATGATGGTTTTGTACATATGTGGTGTTTTGTACTGCTTCCTGGGGCTGGCGATCGTCTGCGACGAGTTCTTCCAGACCTCTCTCGAGATTATCTCGGAGGTCCTCAGGTTGACTCCGGACGTCGCCGGAGCGACGTTCCTCGCCGCGGGGTCTTCCGCGCCGGAGCTGTTCACCTCTCTCGCGGACGCGTTCGGAGATGCCAACTCCACGGGCACCGGGACCATCGTCGGCTCGGCGATGTTCAACATCCTCGTCATAGTGGCGCTGTCGGCGGCGGTGGCGGGCAAAAACGGGTCGTCGATTAACATCGACTGGCGACCGGTCTGCCGCGACATCATCTTCTACTCGTACTCCATCCTGGTCCTGGCCTTGGTGTTTCTAGACAGCAAGGTGCAGTGGTGGGAGGGGCTGATCATGACCCTCTCCTACACCGCCTACATCGTCTTCATGAAGTACAACTCGCGCATCCTGTCGCATTGCCAGCCCCCCAAGATCGGCATCACCGACGAGCAGCAACTGGCCGCGGGTGGGGGTGCGGCTGAGCCTGGAGACGTCGCCGCCGCCGTGGCAGCTGTCTCGGCCGTCAAACGGGCCTCGCAGGCCGGGGAAGAGACGGCGAAGGTGACCCCGCTCCCGCAGGGTAGCAAGGAGACTGCCCTCCCCACCACCGCTGCCGAGGAAGAAAACGGGGCAGAGCTGGCGGCGGCGGTGGCCCTCGTAGGAGCCACCGCCAACGCAAACCCCAGGTCCGGCTCCTCCCGCAAGTCCGTCACGCTCGGCATCCGCAAGAGGGTCGAGCGGAGAAAGAGCGGAGGGGCGGCCTTGGCGGACGCGGAGGTGGACGCAGCGGGAGACGTCGTCGGTGCCGACCAGAACCAGACGGCGGCGGACGAGGAGAACGGTGGGGGCGCCGCGGCGGAGCTAGCTGCGGGGGTGGGCGCTGCTGCTGCGCGGGAAGGGGCAGGAGGGGGGGAGGCTCCGGGGGGGACGACGACGGCCAAGGAGGGGGACGGGGCGGCGGCAGGGGGGGGTGAGGATGCGGATAAGCAGGAAGAATCCCGCTTCGCGTGGCCTGAGAAGCTCGTCGATCAGGTGGGTGGGGACGAAGAGGAGAAAAGAGCAGGCGCTAGGATACATGCGTCAACAAAACGTCTTCGTTCGGTCTCTCCTCTAGCTTTTTGCGAGATGTGTGTGTATGCACGGGTCTGAGCTGGATATATCGTACGAATATATACGTGTGATAGGCATGATACGTACCTGATAAATATTTCACTTACGTACAGCAGTATGATCGTATACTCAGTCGACCGTGGAGCTCACGTACGTACGGGTATGATTAATACCCGGAATATATATACAGAGTACAGGAGGTACTAAAGTATGTACCAGGTACCTGGTATTAATAGTACGTACTGGTACCAGTGTATACCAAGGATTTAAAGAAAGAACAGCAGCACTCTGACCAACATGTTTTAGGCGCAAAGGGGCTTTGTTTGGCTAAGGCGCAGTGCGGAGCTGTTGTAAGAGAGCCCACCAATTTGTCGATTATGATGTCGATGCAAATATTGCCATGGAGATCACCGTGGCACATAACTGAACGGACTGTACGTACTATCACACGTACACTCTATCTCGGTGCCAAAGCTTCAACGTATTTCAAATGCGCATTACAACAGTCACCTTGGATCCAAAATCAAATCCTTGGTTATTATATGATCGTTCGTACCGGTAGAATATAACTATTTTATATTTCCCTGGTATGTGTGTACGAAACGACGTACCTGGTACATGTTTACTGCTGTAGTACAGCAGTACGTAGCAGTATGCAAATGTGTAACCCATCCTGCAGCGTCCGAAAGCGCCATGTCCTCTCGCTTCGTATGTGGAGCATGGTGGGTGCGTTGTACGTGCGCGGCGCGTGGGTTGTCTCTTCTTGCGCTGTGAACGTTGTGCCGATCGGAACAGACAGCAGATAGATCACGATCTGTAGATCATCTATTAATATTAGATAGTATCCTGCCGCTACGCATGGTACCCTGTGTAGGATCTATGCACCACTGTAAGCACAGATCCAACCCAGAAAACGTGCAAGGTCGACCAGACTATACGGCTCCGACCCGGCTACACGGATATAGGTCACACAGACCATGGAAATATCTTCCCTGATAGATCAGTAGTAGCTTATCAAGAGGGAATCGGCGGCATGTCCGATGTTGGGATCTTCTATCGCAGGTTACGTTTTGTTTTCGGTCATCGCTTCTTTTTTTTTTCTTTCTCCCAGCTCAACTCTTGGGGGGGGGAAATTCGCCTTACGTTCGTGGTAACCTTCTGGGCAAAAGCCGCGATGTGTCATCCCTTCTACGATACCCCCTCTGTAGTGTAGTATTCCCATTTCACGTCGACTTTGATCGTATAGAGCTTGGCAACTCGTTCGAGCTCTCGCACTTCCCGCGACGAAATAAGAGTCAGGCAACAAGTATTTCGTACACCGACCAGACAGTGATAATTATTATCAATAGTACACCAAGAGATCCGAACCTCAGCGCAGCCGCTAGTACGGGGGGCCATAGTAAATAGGACCAAATATTCATAGTAAAAATAGTGAAATATACAGGTTTTTGTTTTTACCGTAGGTCCTCTTTACTATGGTCCCCCGTAATAGTAAAGGGAGGGTGACAAATCTATCCGCTGCCAACATACCAGGTACTGCGATATTTTTTATCCGACACTACTCCACGAATATATTTTGTGGTGAACCCTGAACGCAGAAAAACGCCCCCCTCCCGCCGCCACGCCCTTTCGGTTCCAAAAGTCCCGAATATGTGCACCGTTTCCATACTAATATTAAGTTAAATTTCTCAGTATAATGCGGGAGGACAGAGTGATAAGAAGTTATGGCTCCACTTACTTTTGCGCGAAGCTTGAGAAAAACACTATTCATAGTTTTAATGTGCGCAGAACTTATAAATTGGCGTAGGATACGCTCCGTCTCACACACAATAAGAACTTACGTAAGAACTTGAGCCTCGGGGCCCAAACGGTGTTGCGTACTACAGCACCGTATCACTCTATCAGTAAATTCGTGGGTAGATGGGATGAAATGTCCACATACAAATGGGTCGAAATACCTCGGGACGGAGCGGTATAAATAGCACAGCGGCAACCGATGTATCTCTAGATCATGGCGGCACTGCTGCCGTAGAAGGCAAGCGTCGAGCCCGCAGGTTCCTGTCGAACGGTCTCTATCTCCGTTTGCCCCCCCGCTCTGTTGTTGTTGAGGCGTTTCTCTTTTTTCCCGGAAGGCAGTTTCTTGGTGCCCAATGTATGTACGGGTGAAACATTCCCTTGTTGTATCGTGCGTATTGGATCAAAACGCCGGTTTTGGTGCGCTTGTGTGCAGAAGAGGTTGTTCTGCTGTATACGTAGTGAGCTTAGTGAGCTTCCACAATGATGCTGGAGAAACGAACACCAGCCGCTCCGGCGGAGTCGCTAAAACTAGCAGAGCGTTTTTGAGCCGCTGCGTGTCCGCAATAATAATTGAATAAAAAAATAAAAAATAAAAAAGTTTGCCATCAGATCGTACCGCGTACGAATTCAATAATCATCGACCAACATGATACTGCTGTTGTAGGAAACGTCATCGGATTACCTATGAACACGTGCTGTTCTGTTTTGTTAGACCATTATTATTGAAGTAATTTTAGTCCGAAAGTTCCTGATATTTCAGGGAGGAGGGAGTGTACTTATGTCATACATGGTCGTGGCCGTATGACCATGGACCACCACACCCCTACAGTGCCGGCAGGAACCACGTCGAGGTTTTCGCCGTCCAGGCAGACACTTGCGTGCACCAAGCAAAAGGAGCGCCGGGGAGAGGGAGGGAGGGTTCCTGAAAGAAGAACGATGTATTAATACGTAAACGTTCTTGACTTTTTGATTTTACGCCCTCCGTTAGATATCCAGATTTAGACGTTTGTCCACCTTTCTGTCCTTTTTCCTTCGTGTTTCGCTTGAGTACAAAAGTAAATAAGAAAGTACAAGGAAAATCAGGGAAAAAAATGTGATGTGTTCGACAATAATGGTCCCTAGATTATGTTGTCGGATGCCGTCATCCGCCGATGGAGGAAAGAAAAACAAGCTGATGTGTTCTCCGACGGCTTCCAAGACTCTTGGCTCTTGGCAGTTGAACGCGACGGGGCCCGCTGTACCTGCCGACGGCGCCACTTGCTAAGATCAAGGTCGGGACACTTTGTATCCCTGGACAGGTTTGCCTAAAAAGCCGGTACTCGTTGGTACTCACGTGTGTTGTTTGCACTGTAGAAGAAGAGCATCTTTAATTCCTTTCGCGCACGCGGAGACTGAGATCCAAGCTCGTGCCTCGCCGGGAAAATCCCTGAGTTTCCATCTAAGATACGCCTCGCAAGCACTACAAATACGATCCCAATACTTGAACCCAGGTAATTACCGGGCTTTCCGTCTCACCCAAGGCAGTATCATAACACCACCCAATCTTGGGGGGACAATTTTTGTTTTTTTAGGATTCCGTGGTTTTGATGGCGTGTCCCTTTGTAAGTAAAGCACACGCTTCAAGCAGATTTTGGAATGTCCTGTTTACCACGCTCAAGATTTTACACAGTTAATAATCCTCTTCTTGGAAGATTTTTCGGAGGGGGGGTGGGGGGGGGAAGCGACGACGACAACAGCAACAACGGTATACTGCGCGATTGGGGTTGGGGGGGGGGTGATATTCTTCAACATGGTGTCCGATTTCCCAATCCAAAGGGGGCCGTGCAGTACGACACGGGCGGGCGCAAGCAAGATTATCCTGCCCGTACTCCCGTACTGTTGTGAGCGCTTCTCGCTGCTCGTAGACGGTTCAATGGTTTGACTACACCAAAGTCACCAACCATTGTTCTGGTCGCTATTTTAGGGTGGGGGGGCGAACTCATTTGTTGCTTACCTTAGTCATTTGACCATTGACCACGCATCCCTTTCGAGACGGAACACCCTTCCTACTCCTAGTAGAGGCTATCTTAGGGGGGGGGGGGTTAAGACAACCATTGCCTTTCAGAGGCGTTTTTACGGTAGAGGTTTACCCCAAATTTTCCGAGGCTCCTGAGCGTGTGTGTCCCCCCCCCCCGAAGGTGTTAAACGAAATTTCAACGGGGGCAAACATATTTTGAATACGACTGATGCCTGGGGTGTGTGGGGCGTGCACATATAATAATTACAGATATACCCCTACGATGCGCGGTACTGGCTGTACCTCCTTCGACTTGCGCCCGGCAAGAATGCCGTGGTGACTCAAAGTTTTTTTTTTCCTTTCTTTCCCAAATGTGATACCTCTACCGCAGAACGCCTCTTTGAGCAAGGTACGCCATTTGAGTGGTCTTCGAATGCCCCGTTTACCACGCCCAAGCTTTCACACAGTTAGCAAGCAGAACTATGCCCTTTATTTAGTTACGTAAGGCGCGCCCAATAAGCACACTTCGAATGCCCCGTTAGCCACGCCGGCAGGTCCGTCCGTGCAGCAATAAAAACGCAAAGCCTGCTGCTGCTGTGGCGCGGGACCACACAGTGTGGGCCAAAATTAGCTCTTGCTTGGTCGTGCAAATAGACCAAGTACAGTACACAGCACATACATGTGTCCTTACCAGGGTACTTCGTTTTGTTTTTTAGCGGCTCCTGAGTGGGTGTTAAAAAAAAAACTGAAAGCGCCAAGGCCAGGACCGACAGCCGTACACGGCACGGTTTGTTTGCGCCTTCGACACCCAACGACGCATACTACCACCTGGTGCGATACACATAGATAGGGGTACGCAAGACAACAACACCATTTTTTTTCCCCCCGAGGGGTTTCCCGGTTGAGGGGGTATAGGTACGTACACCCCTACCCAAACATGGTCGGTCGTCGGCCAAAAACTAAGGTGTAACCCGATGGACTACCCAGCCCATCCCATGGCCTAAATTCACGTGAAATTTATCCGCCGCCGCCGCCGCGAAAAAAAAAAGGTGCTACGAACGAACCCGTACTGCTACACACATATATATACCGGTATGTATATCGTACGTACGCCAGTACGCGGTGACAAGTAGTGTTGAGAATTTGGGAGGTAGGAATTTCAGGCTGATAACCTTTTTTTTTTAATTTTCATCCAAGAATTTACAGCTGTATGTATATAACTACCGGGTACCTGGAAAATATTTATTTGTGCTTAGCGAGGAACGCCACTCTATATATTATAAATGTACAATGATTGCCTTTAACCCTTTTAGAACTGCAGTCCCGTTTTGGGGAAAAACCATTCAAATTTCAAGTAGTTTGTCCCCAAAACGGGACTACGGTCCCAAGGGGGTTAGGAGCCTCAACGTTGACATCACAACAAGCCGCGAGCCAAATTAGCCAAGGTACATGGGAGATTCCTAGCTGTGCTGTCGCGCACTGTACATAAGTAATATTTTTCCCGCTTAGTATTCGGGCAGCGCATGGAACGGATGGTGAGATTGATCCCCAGCTTTCATTTTTTTGTACCTGCGTAGAACAAAAAAGCGGGATGTGTGCGTGCACGAGCACAACAAAAAAAATGGTATTGCCTTCATGCCATTGTAGTAGATTTGTAGCCGGCTTGGAAGGCATTTTCCGCTCCACAGGGGATCGTTCACTGCTCTATACCTCTTCGTATATACCAGGTATATTAATAGCAGGGTGCACAAAAAAAAACACAAAATCAGAGCGTGTCGTAAGAGAAGAAGAGCCCTTTCAACCCTTTTAGGCCTGCAGTCTCGTTTTTGGCACGATACACTTAGAATTTGAGTGGTTTTTCCCCAAAACGGGACTGCAGTCCTTAAGGGTCAAGGGTTAATCGGGAGCGACCGGTTTTGGTTCTGTTGAGGTATTTTTACTCTGGGACAGCCCTGAAACGACGTTTGTTTTCTCTTCTCGTCACGTCCGGCCAATCAATGAGCGCAAGGTGTAACTGCCGCTATATATATGTATACATGTTTGTAACTGCCGTCAACTTCTGTGCATTTATTGAAGTTGTGGATAGTCGTATACTACTTTTACGGGGGGGCATAACTAATAGGACCTATGGTATGCATAAAAACCTATTTAACCATTTTTACTAACATTATTTGGTCCTATGATATACTAACTATGGTCCCCCGTAATAAGAGGAGATGGATCTCGATCGGCGGTCGAAAAATCCGGCTTCAGCTAGCCTAAAAGGGGTACAGGGTGCATTACCTTTTTTTTGTGGGGTGGAAACTATGAAACTATTCATAGAAGAGACACGCGATCTCTCGTGGTTAGCAATACAGTTGCTGCACTACACAGTATGGGACCCATGAGCGAGAACAAAAAACCAGGCCGAAATTGAGCCCCATTTTCTGGGGACGCTACAAGCGAGTACGAGCATGTACACTACTTGTGCTTGGTATATACTGGTACCGGACAGAGGTGTTGTCGGTATGTTATTGTTATTAGTTGTATTGTTTGTTTGCGGCAGGAAACTTGAACGTGGGGAGCGCCCCCACAAAAACATTCCTAGAACGCTGAAGAACGCCAAGGGAAGCCATACCAGGGAACCTGTAGAAGTGTGCACAGTAACTTTAAACTCCTTCGGGATGGTCGGTGTCACTTTTTTCCCGGTTGCTTGCTTGGTGGCCACGTACTGTTTTTTTGTTCTGTAGCCTTCATTATTTTGGCTTTTTGTATGTTTGCCGTTCTTGCTCGGTGGCTGTACGTACGTACGTACGAGTGGCTCGTGCGAGGAACGAACGCCGACCGCTCCCTTTTTAGCTTGCGACACCCTCTGGATTTTCACGTCAACCACAATCTGTTATAAGGATTACCCTGGGCTGGGTAATCGATCGGTCTTTTGCCCCTATAGCTCAGTAGGTAACACCTTCACAATACACCTTCACAAATCTCGAAGGGGAACCTTGTAGTGCACTATTAAGATGTGCTGGTATGTATGTCACGGATAGGGTAAGACGTATCAATCGTAGACCTCGGAACATGCATGCAAGGAAGGATGTCATATGTCTCAAAGTCACGAATGAAAGATCCCACCGAACTAGGTCTCGGGTTGATAAGAGATCCGCAGCATGGACCGTGTTGACCTCTCCCCTCAGGGTATCGACGTTTTCCTCCAGAATCGACTCGATCAGGCCCGGTCTTTGTGACCACCTGCGGTGTCACTCTGAGCACATTGATCCTCTTGGGTCTGGCAAAGCTTTGCTAAATACACGAAATAACTCTGCTCGGCTCACGTCAGCCGAAACGACGGCTGCAAGGCACCCTCCCTTCGGGAACTCTCCACGGCGGCTTCTCTGCAACTCCATCGGTTCCCACGGCGAGCGTACGAGTAACAGTACTCTGAAATTATGCTCATGATTGGTGTCAGTGTAAGGTTTCATACCCTGGCTCAGGGTGATTTTTTGTAAACCGGCGGGCCCATACGACTGTGCCTTACAAGCGCAACAAGTATGTATGTCGCTGTGTATAGAAGGAACCCCCGCAGCAGGATATTTGCAACCTCTGTCATCAACCTGTTTGTGTGCGTTGGTGGCACTTTCTCGCACTGTTTTTTGGGCGCAATGCAAACAAAAATAGTAGGTACCACTTTTGCCGAGAATATAATCTACGCTTAATCTTCACATCAGAGTCCAAACGGTTATTATATTTCCGTCCAAAGTGGTATAAAATTTTAGGGAGCGTTACGGCGGGCGCAAACGCAGCTCGAAAAAAGGGGTATCTGTTTTTCGGCGGCCGCCAAAATTACAAACTCGCCTTTCGTTCTTCGGTACGCCACGGATGACCAGGGATTTCCCCCGGGTGTCCCCTGACGATCACAGTTCGACAATGTTCTTACGATTGGAGCAAATACAGCAAATAGAGTAGACAAGCTGAAAGTTGGCACGGAAGGGAGGTAGACTTCGAGCATGGGTTTCCTTTTGTTTCCGAGGTTTTCTTCTTTCGGGAAAGTTATGAGTGATCCATGTTGAAGATCATGCTGCACATTGTCGGATGGCAAGAGAAATGATAATAATTGTTGTTGTGTTTGCCATCCTCGATAACGCGCAGGCAGCATGATGAGTTCAACATCGATCTCTCAGAAACACGTCCCGGCAAAAGTTCTGAGGCGGAGGAAAATCGACGTATGTAAATATATATAGACCGGTTTACTCATGGCCCTAGAGAGAGAGAGAGAGCAAAACAAAACCGTTCGTTTCGGGGATGGTGGTTAATGGCTTCGTGTAAATACGCTTTTCATAGGAGACCGCCGTTTTTCACAGTGTCCACGTGTAATCAGCTACAGCCTTACAAGTAAGAGGTGTGGGAGTGGGTTGTGAAGCGCCGCATCTTCGATTATTCCCCGACTTCGCCAGATTAGTTTTGTTCGTGCCTGAGCTTTTTATGAATCTGCAAATACAGCCCTTCAGGGTGGGCTAGTGTTATGGTATTCCCTCGCCCTATTGGAGCATTTGATTTAAAGCAAGCGTCTCCTCACCATACTTGGCAGGCGTTATCGCCTGCCTTTCTGATGGATGCCTCGCCCCTTCCTTCAGAAGACATCTGGTGAGGCAAGCGGCAACTAATACTACTGTAGAGCCTATAACTTCTAAGATCATAAAGCACCTTGTATGAGTGACCAGAGCAGAGCTAAAGACATCACCTGTTAGCAGTAGTCGGTCCCTTGGTACACGTAACATTGGCCCCTTGACTGACCACCCCTCGGCACTAAAAATAGTGCAATAAGGCCAAAGGAGGCTTTGACGGTATAACCCTCTTGACTGACCGCCCCTTGTACTAAAACCAGTATAATAAAACCCAAACATTCTTGACGGTTTAACCCCCTTGACCGACCGCTCCCTAAACTGAAACCAGTACCATAACAAGGCCAAAAAAGGCCTGGATGGTTTGACCCCTTAACTGACCGCCCCGTACATTAAAACTAGTATAATAGGCCCGAAAGGGTCGTTGACGGGTTGGCCCCTTGACTGAATGCCCCTGCATGAAAATTAGTATCATAGGGCAAAAAAAGACCATGACAAAAGACCTTGACTGTTTGAACCCTTGACTGACCGCTCCTACACTAAAAATAGTATATCGGAGATGCCAGGAGACGGCGGTTTGACCGCTTCACTGATCGTCCTCTACACTAAAACTAGCATATTCGGGCCAAAAGAGACCTTGACGCGTCCTAAAAGACCGGTCTCCTATGGCACCACTCTGGCCGAGAATACAGTCCCCATTCGGACTCTGAATTGACCATCAAACGGGGGATTATACTCCCGTGGCGCTATTTTTCTTCGCTCCTTTTAGGCAGGCCGGGGAACGATCACGATCGAATTTGTCGTCCTGTGTACGTGCCGTAGCGAGCAGGGGGGAGAAGAAGAGCCTGATTTTGTTATGGCCCCGGATCTGAGCTATACGGCTGTACCAGGTATATTTACGACGTAGGTAGGAGGGAAAGATAAAAAAAATGGCGGAGAAAATAAATGGGAAGGAAAAAATATACCTACCACGGGTCGGGTAGTGTGGTATATGTACCATTCTGTCCGTAAATTTAGGGACGGCCTTCTGGGCATTTGTGTGAAAACCTACCGAACGATCTCTAGATTTGCTGTGGATGGGCGGAGTGGTGATACTACAATACGGAGCTGCGGTGCACGCCGAGTACAGTGCACGCATGGCAAGGTTTCCCCTTCGAGGCATTCGGGCGTGGAATGATTTTATGCAAGGTGGCATCCTATGCCGTTTTTATGTCACTGAACGGAACGAAAAGCCACACCAGTCGCAGAAAAATCGAAGTCTATACAGCCCAAATGACGAAAGGGATAACGACCAGCAAGAGAAAATCGGTATATATAATGTACTTTGTATTTACGCACACGCGGAAGAGGGACGCGCATGGCCGATAATCGACACGATTTTGGCCTAATCCCATCACAAGAACAGTATGTTTCTATTTAGTTAGGTAGGTCTTCAGTAAGTCTAGCTACACCCACTGTAGAAGAACGCTTGGCAGTTCTTTCCCACTGGCCATCAATCACCTGGTGGCTTGCGACACCTCCAGTAATTTTGAGCGCTAGAGGTATTTACAGCAGTGGTCCTTCGGCGGTGATATATGTATATTTTTTCATTTCGGAACGACCAGCTGTGTGTACCATGTTGTGACCATCATAAGCATTTTCCCGGCGGGCACGTGCACACATACGCAAGAGGCTCCTCTCCTCAGCAAGCGCTTTGTTCGGTTTTCTGTCCAGATGGAGAGAGAGGTACACAGCGGAGCTCTCGCGGGCAAAGCCATCCTTGGGCCCTTGTTTTTATCCGCTCTTGTGTTTATCTCGAACAGAAGTATAGATGTACAATATGTATCTCACGTCATGACGATGTTCGGTTCTCCCCCCCTTCCCCCCCCCCCCCTCCATCGGCTGGTGGCATTCAGTTTATTCAATGGATCTATCCACTTGTCACACATATTATATTCTTAAACTACCTCGGTTTCATTCTGCAGGGCTCTACTTCCGGATTGCACCTCGCACTTGAAGCCCGTTCAAAACCTACACTTTTAAAAACAAAAGTATAAGAAACACCCTGACAGTACTTCCTGAAAAGATTGATCAAACATGATCTGCCGCAGAAACGGCCTTCGTGTAAGCACCTCTCTTGGCCTCCCCTCTCCAGCTGTTCCCCTCCACATGCTACCTGCAACCTGCAACTTTCTGGAAATTGCTATCGCCACACTTACTGGATTCTGCTACGAGTACCCTCCCTCGCACCCCCCTCTCTCCATCATTCCCTTCTGTTCCTTTCCTCGACCCCCTTTTCCTACACTCCCTCCCCTGCATCCCCTCCCCTCTATCTATGCACCCCTTTCCCCTTTAATACCCCCTCCCCTCTATTCCCTTCCTTCCCGTTATCTGTAAAACCTCCTTCCCTCTATCCCCTTACCTCGTGTGTATCCCCTCTCCTCCACTCCCCTCTATTCGCTTCCCTCACACTCGCTTCTTTTCTGCCTTTTCCTCTCCACGCCCTTCTTCCTCCCCCCTTCCCCCTTTTCCCTGCCCCCTTCCGCCTACCCCCTTCCCCTTCCCTCTATATTTCCCATTATAGCGCCTTACTCCATCCCCCCCATGCTCCATCTCGAAAGGGGTGCGTGGTCAATGGTCAAATGACTAAGGCATGCAACAAATGAGTACGCCCCCCGCCCCCCCCCCCCCCCTCGCCCCCCGTCCACATGCAAGAAAATCCGCCTGAAAAGCGGTTCTGGGATGAAGCTCACCCTTCATGCCACTCGCCCAACACCTCACGGCGCTTCGCGCTTGGTGCAAGCAATGTCTGCCTGGTCGATGAAAAGCCGACGTGGCCCGTCCCGGCATCGTATATAGGGATGCGAGGGTCTATGGTCATACGACTACGGCCATGCATGACAATGAGTACACCCCCTCCCCCCCTCCGGCCAGAAACGAATAACACGAAAATACCATACCCTTCCCCATGCGCTTCCCCCTACCCCCATCCCTCTACCCCCTCCTAGGACTTCAAACCCCTCCCGCCCCACAACAAATCACACAAAGGCCATGCGAGTACGCTTCCCTCATAGTCCCTTCCCTTCCTTTCCTCTAACCTCCTCTCACCCCTCTCCCCTCCCTCTTTCCCCCTACACCTCCCCCTCCCCCCCCCTTCCGCGACGCCCTACACTCCCGCCCGGCCCCTAAATAAACAAAATCTCACAAAAACAAATTGTGCCTGGTACTATTTAATACCTGGTACCATCAAAATAAAATCACGCCATCACACTCAGGTCATATTCGTGCTTGGACTGCCGCTGCTGGTGGCCCTTTCCGTCACGATCCCGGACTGTGCCAACCCGAAGTGGAGAAACCTCTACACAATTTCTTTCCTTATGAGCCTCCTGTGGATCGGTCTTCTCACCCACTACATGGTGGAGTGGGTCACCGCCGTCGGCTGCTTCCTAAACGTCAGCTCTATTTTCATGGGTCTCGTCGTTCTCGCCGTGGGAACCTCGGTCCCCGACGCGCTCGGGTCCATGATCGCGGCTAGGAGCGGGGAGGCTAACATGGCCATCGCGAACGCGGTCGGGAGCAACGTGTTCGACGTGCTGATCGGCCTGGGCTTCCCCTGGTTCCTGCGCGGGCTGATCATGTCCGAGGCCATGGACGTGGACCGGGACGGCATCGCGCTGAACGTCATCATCCTGTTCTGCACGGCCATCATGTTCGTCGTGGTGCTTGCGCTGAACGAGTGGTCCATGAATACTAAAACGGGAGTGTTCCTCTTCTGCGTGTACCTCGTATACGTCGTCTTCGTCGTCATCCGCGAGATCCTGTGATTGACGATTGATGTTTGATGATTGATGATTGATGATTGACGATTGATGGTTGAAGATTGGTGGTTGATGCTTGATGATTGATGGTCGATCCTTGATGGTTGGTGCTTGATGATTGATGGTCGATGATTGATGGTCGATGATTGGTGATTGATGATTGATGATTGATGCTTAATGATTGATGGTCGATGACGACGGCTCGTTTGGTTTCTGACGCTAGAGGGACAGGGGAGAAGAACAGAGGGAGGAGGGACGAAGGAGGGAAGGAGGGAGGGAAGGAAGGAGGGAAGGAGGGAGGGAGGGAGGGAGGGAGAGAGGACGGGAGGTCGGGCGGGGAGGGTATTACGTTCACATGGCAAAGGAGCCAGGGGGGGGGGGGGGGCGTGAGGGGTGGCGGGAGGGGAAAAAGAAGCGCAAGCCAGGGCAGGCAAGGGCAAGCGAGAGCGAGCAAACACAAGCGAGCGCCAGGAAAAAAAACGCGAGCAAACGCGAGCAAGCGCGAGCAAAACGCGAGCAAGCGCAAGCAAGCGCGAGCAAGCGCGAGCAAGCACTGCTGCCCTTGCGACGATCCCAATTGCGCTAGCTTTCGCGAGTACAAGAGCGTCGGCACGAAAACCGTGCGCTTCCGGTGCTTCTGCGAAAAAGAAAAAGGCTACTGTACTGATGCTGCTGCTGTAAAAGGCTCCGTTATGGGTAAATCTGTGCCAGAGACTAGAAGGGCGAGGGCAGACCTCACTCGTTCAAAAGCAGCTGGGATGTATACACACATGCAAAAATGCGTGCATGTAGTCTCCTTCTTTTTTCGTGCTCGCTGCCGACCCGCCGCGTCCTTTGTCGCCAGCGCCACCATCGATACATAGCGATACGTCGAGTATATGGCGATTTGTCCGATGTGTGTATCGCAATATATTGTGCACATACCCCACAAGTGTCGCCCAACCAGGGAGACCTTTTGTCGTGTTCGCGGAGAGGGTAGCCGGCGGCAGGGGGTAAGGTAGGGTGGAGGTTAAGGAGGGGTAGAGAGGGGGGGGCGGGGGGGGGGGGGGGGCAGGGGAGGGGGGGTCAAGGGGGGGAGGGGGGGTTCCACACGCTAGCGAGGCTGGAACGCGATGAATGCGACGCCCCAGGAGTCGCTCTTGTTTTCCCAAGGATTCGCACTTTTATGTATTTACGCAAGGGTCTAGACCGTTGCGGCTACGGCTACGGTTGCTGCTGCTACTGCTGCTGCTACGACTACTGCTACGGCTACTGCTACGGCTACTGCTACTGCTACTGCTACGGCTACTGCTACGGCTACTGCTACGGCTACTGCTACGGCTACTGCCACTGTTGCTGCTGCGGCTACTGCTACGGCTACTGCTACTGCTATAATTGTTGCTATTGCTTCGGCCTCTGATTCTGCTGCTGCTGCTGCTGCGGATGCGGCTGCGGCTGCGGCTGCAGCTGTGGCTGCGGCTGCGACTGTGGCTGCAGCTGTGGCTGCGGCTACTGCTATTGCTACTGCCACTGCTACTGCCACTGCTACTGGTGCTGCTGCTACTGCGACGGCTACGGTTGCTACTGCTATTGCTTCTGCTTCTGCATCTGCTACTGGCACTGGTACTGCCGCAGCTGCGGCTGCGGCTGCGGCTAGTGCTATTGCTACTGCTGCTGCTGCCACTGCTACTGCTGCGGCTGCGGCTGCGATTACGGCTACGGTTAATGGGTTATTTATTTTATTGTTTCCTCTCTGTACATGCGATACGACTTTGATTCAACTTTTTATTTTTTCTCGGCCCTAGGTAGTAGGTAGGCACAGGACGCACGACAGTAATAGAAGGAGCAGCAGCAGTGGAGTTGAACCAGCAACATACATGCGCACTCACATATATTATGTACATGCGTACGTACGCGTGCACTCCCTGACGCGAATGTTGTTGTTGTGGTTGTTGTTGTTTTTGGCCATCGATGTTTGTTTTTATTTACTGTACCACTTTAACCAGGAATATATTACCCGTTTGGAGTCTGATATGACTACGTATAAAACGGTGATTATATTCCAGTCCAGACTGGTATGTGTTACTTGTGCTCATACGTATTAGCGCTTGGCTCGTCTGTCCGACACATGACATCCCACATCCGACATCTGCAATCTGACACCCGGAATAAAGCGTATCCCCCCGGGTGATACGCCAGTGCGTCGGATAATGTGTTTTTACTCTAGCCCTTCCTCGGACCCTAGCGCTAACACTACGTCGACGGTTTCGGGGGCACCTTCACCACGTTTGTAGGTGTTTGGCTGCGTCTGGCGTATCACCCCGGGTGATACGCCAGCGCGGGCTAAACCCTTCGTCGAAGTCGCTTGAAAATGGATAAGGCGTGTCCCAGTGCATCGGGGTGGGGGGGGGGGGGGAGGGGAGGGCAAGGGGGGGGAAAAAAGCAGCTACAGGATTTTTTCTGGGGGAGGGGCAGACGCCCTTACGGTGTATACTCGTAGACCTTTGGGCAGACGTTTTTTATTTGGTACGCACCGAGCACGTTTCCGCCATCTCTTCTGCAGCAGCAGCAGCAGCAGCAGGAATGCCTGAGGTTCGGTCTCGGTAGAGATCGAGGGAGTTTATTTGCCGGGATGCTCTACGCGCATGGGGGGGGGGGGAGGGGGGGGGGGGGGGGGCGTGTACTCATATCATGCATGGCCGTAGAATCGGTCCTGGCAAAAATCTAGGGAGATTTTTTGCCTATTATAGATGCTTAGTGTACACTGGAGGGGGGGGCAACGATGGGGGTAACAATTTTTGGCCGAAATATTTCTGATTGACAAGAATTTTCCCAACAGAGGGACTACCCAAATATCGCTGAAAAAACAATTATTTCTGTTTT
>JARUPZ010000991.1:0-25900 GCA_031213475.1 Nereocystis luetkeana | reverse complement strand
TTTTTTCGAACAGGCGGTGAGCTACCCTCCGGGTTCCACCTCGGCTCGGAAGTAGATGCCACGCACAGCTCATGTAAATGAAAAGGTGCCGAATTCTGGCAGCAAGGAAGTACTAAGGCACGACTGACTGTGACCGCCCAAAGCCACCGTTAAAAAAGTAGTTGGTTCTACTGTTCGATGTGTTAGACGGGCCGACTGCGTTGGGCCAACAGCGTCCCCCCAGTACGCGCCGCCGGAATCGGTAGAATCCACGCCCACAGTGCTCAGCATTTCAGCACAGACTTTTGAATCGCAGCCATTACATCGAGAGCTCATTCCTCACCTGGGCTCTGAACCGATACAAGCATGCTTACGCCAAACCTCGCGAACAATCGCTCTTCTTTCGTGGCTTTAAGTAAGAGTTTGTGTTGTGCTGCACATGGTGGGATGCCACACATGTCAATAAAATAACCATGGGTTGATCGAGGTTTACGAGCGCGCCAGTCTCCTCGTCTCCACTCTAACTCAAAACCACATCTTGCCCATTGACGAGAGCTACCATTGCCCGGTTCCTCGAATGCGCGTGAGCGACATCCCCGCAGGAACCTCAGCGGACAGAAAAACTGATCAAGATGACGTCGAGCATCGTGGCGTACCAGTAAGTATCATGTACCAGGTGGTATAGACGCAGTGTGTTCCTGGGCGAGGACGCTTTGCCCGGCTCACCATTGCTTGCTGATGGTTGACCACTGCACTAATAATAATTAGCCCTGTCCCGTTTGCCACCGCTTGGTGAGTCGTTCTTTGGAACCAAAGCATCAGAGAGAGCCCGGCGGCAGCGCGTCCGCCTCTGTACCAATCCGCTGAAAGTATACCCTAAAGAGCGTTGAGCTTTTGCACAGCAGAGGGGGTGTGATCGTTTTTTCAGCGCTCGTTTTCTCTCAACAGTGGAATAATCAGGGCGCTACGGTCCGTACCAGGTACCAGATACGTTATATTTTCGGAAGGCTCTCTCGCTCTCGACCAGATATTTCGGAAAACACCTCCTTGCTGCTGTTCGGTGTTGGCAACCTCTCCCCGCTCCGGAAACATCGAGCGCTGGAAAACGATCGGACCCTTTTCCGAACTCAACGCTCTTCTTTACGGTAGAAATACTACCGATCTCTTGGGCCCAAGCTACTATACTACAGCAGGGAGGGTAGATATACGTACACATATTTTCGTCAGGTTGTCAGCATGAGGAGCTCTAAAATCGCCCATGACGCGCTCTATTTGATAACCATTGTTCGGGCGCCCCGCAAGCAAAAACGAATGGACTTGCTTTTTTTTTTGTGGGATTGCAAATAGGTCAAGCCCACAGTTGACGTATTTCCCCAGATGAGGAGGAAAAGCCCCGTCAGGTGGAAAGGTATCAATGGTCTGAAAGTCTGCCGGGTTCGGGGAAAATCCGACGTGCTGTCTCTCGGCATCGTATGGATGCGAGGGCCTGCGTGGTCATACGGCTACGGCCGTGCATGACGTGAGTACAACCCCTCCTATACACCGTGGCATGGCCCTGGTAGCATGGCCCTGTGGGAGAGCCTTGTACACGTGAAATATTTCGTCGTTTGTGCACTGTAGGCATGGTGCAGTAGGAGTGTTCGGCGATGTGTCCACTGTCAGGCTTGTCCGTCGTGGTGCCTATATGTACCTACACCGGGTCACACTCGTCGGGTGGTACGGCTTCGATTCACTTTTTTATTTATTTGTTGTTAAACGCCATGCCTACTACTATTTGGACGTCATTGTACGCGGACGGTTTTCCCATTCATGAGTCCTGTTGGTGCATGGCTGCGCGTCGACGACGCCCGCCTAAGACCCACGCGTGCTATTACTATTGGCTTTGAACCTACCGTACAAAGTCATGCATTATGTACAGGAGGGTGCAAAAAAATACCAGCACACAACCAGACGTACAGGCACAGCTACGAGGGGAAGAGGAGAGGAGGAGCAAGCATTCCAGTAGTTGTCTGCTAGATGCTGAGGGAAGGTCAAGATATCTCTCCCCTGTTGCCCGGCGATCGATCGCGTTCGTTCGTCGACGCCGCCGCCTGAAATGAGGTGGCCAAAACGTTGCGAGTGCGGGTGCATACATAAAAACTACACACACCCGAGAGCGCGGCGGGTCTACGGCGCACATCATACTATATTCATGCAATATAAGTAGTTGAGCTGCTTACTTGCTGCCGGGCGCGTCCCCTGCCTACCGGAAGATGAAGAAATACATGCGATTTTTGTACGAAATACCTTTGGGCCATAAGGGGGAGAGATTAGTTAGCGTCGAATGCAGCACCCGCGGGCACAGCAAAAACGAAAGCAGCCCGAGCTGCTGGGGTAATAGAGGGGATGCATCGTTATTTGTCATTGCATCATACCCAAACCACACACTGTACACACACTGGACGGAGATCTCAGATGCGGCCGGAGCTCGTGGTGCGGAAAGGGTGGCACTTAGCATATGAGCCCAGATGTTTCTTTCTCACCCATGGGGCCCCTAAAAAGTGAGGACCTACCCGGCGCCTTTAGATCTGATGGGCTAAATAAAATATATCTCCTACCACAACGCGTTTCTTTAGATACCCTACGTACTGCTATTAATAGCACTATGATATCATGGTACTCGAGCCCATGGGAGTTTGTGTCAAGCTCGACGTACTTTTTTTTTTTTTTCTTTTCCGTCACAGTCTGTTGTTGCGTGACGTATCTTTATAGAGCTACATAGTAGTAGTAGCTCGTCAAGCGAAGAGGAGCTTCTGCAACAAAAAATGTCAGATGCTACCCAACAAACAGTAGCACCTACATAGCACGCGTCTGCGAAGCTGGATGATACTACTGTCGTCGTACAGCTTGCGCGCTCCCGCTAATCGTAGAACTTTGTTAAGACGCGAGACTCAATAAGACCTCATCTCACATATTTTTGCTCGCTACACATTATTATTAATATTGCATACGGTACCTATTGTAGAGAAGGTCCCCGAAAGCGGTTCGGTTTTTTGTTTCTGCCACACGATCGAGTGGGCGCGTGAGTGCGTGTTCTGTGGCAAGCGAAAAAGAGGAAGGAAGGAATGAAAGTGGAGGAGACGAATGCATACGTGGACGCCAAGACTATCTGCGGGTTGCTCGTGCCCTTCGCCAAGTGCGTACACACCGGCACGGCGCATCCTTCCATGATGGGGTTCATGACCACTCGAGAGAGGCTCTGGCGGAACTTACACC
Organism: Nereocystis luetkeana; assembly: GCA_031213475.1. NCBI lineage: Eukaryota > Phaeophyceae > Laminariales > Laminariaceae > Nereocystis > Nereocystis luetkeana. Next base: position 22,666 of record JARUPZ010000991.1, on the reverse strand, counting down.
CCCCCCAGACGTCGCGCGTGGCCCCCGGCGGCTGTTGCGGTAAACCGCAATATTCTGACCCGAAAGTTGCTAATCACTCGGAATCACCGTCGTACTAGTATGTATTAATAGTACGCCTCACATCGTGCACACATGACGGGGGCCCCAGACCGGAATTCGGCAAAAAAATAAGAACAAGGTACGTACGTGGTTTGACGTTTTGAAACATGTGATAATAACGTGCAGCAGATGCACTGACCGAGTATCGGATGGCGGGCTGAGTCGAAGTATGATGACAAGGAAGTGTTCATCAATATGTTGCATGGCTTAAATCTCCACTAGGTACTTCGTATTATTGAACCCTGTAGTATACTATAACTGGTATCTATAAATTTGACCTGTGGTACATCTTGTATGATGGCGTGCGCGCATGCTTGTCTATATACCGCGCTCATTTTCGTTCGCAGGAGCCTGGAGACCTATTCATCTTTTCATCTCGCGTCGTCAATGAATTGGTGTCATGCGGTCACTCAGCATCGCAGAACGGGAGTTGTACCACCACTGCTATACTACTACGACGGTTGCTGCTGCTACTACTGTGCTACTACTATTTCTACTACTACTACTACTACTACTACCGATACTATCACAACTACTATACTACTACTACTACTACTACTACTACTACTACTACTACTACTACTACTACTACTACTACTACTATTATTACTACTACTACTACTACTACTACTACTACTACTACTACTACTACTACTACTACTACTACTACTACTACTACTACTACTACTACTACTACTACTACTACTACTACTACTACTACTACTACTACTACTACTACTACTACTACTACTACTACTACTACTACTACTACTACTACTACTACTACTACTACTACTACTACTACTACTACTACTACTACTACTACTACTACTACTACTACTACTACTACTACTACTACTACTACTACTACTACTACTACTACTACTACTACTACTACTACTACTACTACTACTACTACTTCTACTACTACCACTACTACTACTACTACTACTACTACTACTACTACTACTACTACTACTACTACTACTACTACTACTACTACTACTACTACTACTACTACTACTACTACTACTACTACTACTACTACTACTACTACTACTACTACTACTACTACTACTACTACTACTACTACTACTACTACTACTACTACTACTACTACTACTACTACTTCTACTACTACTACTACTACTACTACTACTACTACTACTACTACTACTACTACTACTACTACTACTACTACTACTACTACTACTACTACTACTACTACTACTACTACTACTACTACTACTACTACTACTACTACTACTACTACTACTACTACTACTACTACTACTACTACTACTACTACTACTACTACTACTACTACTACTACTACTACTACTACTACTACTACTACTACTACTACTACTACTACTACTACTACTACTACTACTACTACTACTACTACTACTACTACTACTACTACTACTACTACTACTACTACTACTACTACTACTACTACTACTACTACTACTACTACTACTACTACTACTACTACTACTACTACTACTACTACTACTACTACTACTACTACTACTACTACTACTACTACTACTTCTACTACTACTACTACTACTACTACTACTACTACTACTACTACTACTACTACTACTACTACTACTACTACTACTACTACTACTACTACTACTACTACTACTACTACTACTACTACTACTACTACTACTACTACTACTACTTCTACTACTACTACTACTACTACTACTACTACTACTACTACTACTACTACTACTACTACTACTACTACTACTACTACTACTACTACTACTACTACTACTACTACTACTACTACTACTACTACTACTACTACTACTACTACTACTACTACTACTACTACTACTACTACTACTACTACTACTACTACTACTACTACTACTACTACTACTACTACTACTACTACTACTACTACTACTACTACTACTACTACTACTACTACTGCTGCTACTACTACTACTACTACTACTACTACTACTACTACTACTACTACTACTACTACTACTACTACTACTACTACTACTACTACTACTACTACTACTACTACTACTACTACTACTACCACTACTACCACCACTAATATACTACATGACGAGAAATGAAGGGTTTCTCCTCAATGTATATATGCCTCTCGGTCGTCAGCCATTGATACTTTTCTTTGAGGCGAGTATCAGCTACATATTATACCACATGTTGTCCAGAAATGTAAGGATCGGCATTTAGACGTATCACTCTTCAAAACGGTCCTTAAATCTTCGAACAGAGTGGCATTATGAGATATTGGCGTCCAAGAAAACGTCGACGTAATGACTACTTGTTTTATGTACTGCGCTGTACGTGCGTGTGTTTTCACATCAAACCGTTCCTTCTACCCGTCGGCCTCCAGCACAACAACCAGTGTCCATGCCAATTCTTCACTCCTATATACCAGGTATAGAGAGATACCAGGCACCTCGTACTACACAAGTACACATCTACAAACAAACTTGATACCTGGTATGTTTTTGGTTCGTTTTTATGCTATATTGCATCAAGGGGCCACGTTCGTTCATGTCACGCCCGCTTTTCGTCGCGGTTTATAGACTGCTGCTGCTGCTGCTGCTGCAGGTGTGCATCTAGATTCTTGTATTATTGTCACCGTCTGTCGCAGGACATTGATGTTGGTTGTGCGGTACAGCAGTAGTACGCCATCCTTTTGTCTGTGTCTGGCGGGTCCGCCGCTTTTGGCGGAGGGGGCGTTTCGGCGCCCCCGTTTTTCGGCGGGGGGGGTCGGAAGGGTATAAAAGGGTGATGGGTGGCACAATCGGCGAAAATCAAGCACCGTGTCACCCCGCGCCGATCATCGTTCGGTGCCGTAAGTACGAGTTTGTAAGTCCACAACGAGGACGGAAAATGCACGCACTCTGGGCTACCGCTGCTGTACCATCACCTCCCGAGTATAGTACACTGACACGACGTACATTATCATCGTATGTACGTACTCCTCCATACACCATACCCGAAGTTTTTCACAATATTTATACCTGGTACCTGGTAATAAATACCTGGTACCAGTTTCGTCCTGCCCAGCTTGGAGCCACGATATAAATATGTGTACATCGACAAATATACACATGAATGTATGTCCTGCTCTGTCGTACCACGTTGCTGGAAATGTAAAGAACTTTTGAGTATGTATTTTATCTCGAAACGATTCTAAATCTCCCGGACAGAGAGCCGCACACTGTCCTGGCGAGCGAGGGAGTCTTAAGAAGAGTGCTTTCTCCGTTCCCCCTCTCTTCTGTTCTTGGCGATGCCACCGTTTTACCACCTCCGTTGGGCCCCAGGGTGGCCCGATGTTTTCTGTTTTCCTTCTATAACTATACTACTACTGCTGGTGGTCGGCTAACCGCCGTGATTGGCACGAGGAGAGAGCCGACGCAAAGAGAAGAGGAGTTTACCTGTCATCAGACTTCCATTTTGTCTATGGTGTGACTGCATGCGGTGTGGTGCTACACGCACTGCAGTATATCTATGATTGCACGAGTACGGGTGGTTTATTTGTGCTCTTGACACCAGGTACTATTTACCTGGTAGAATTTCGCACTTTGGTCCCAAAATATGAGGACCATTTTTATATTAAAATTGAATTCAAACACTAGTTATATTTAGGGACAAAGTGGTACCAGGTACCAGGTACTAGATGAAAAGGTGGCGCATACATTCGTACGTATCCTTCGCTCTTTCGGCACTATGATATGTCGCATATAATCATCCTCGTACTACACACACGAAATTCTCTTCCCCAATCAACAGCGTAGAGTACACGACCCAAAACAGAGCGAAGGCGAGCGCCCGGTCTAAGAGGAAAAGAGTGTCCCTGTTCTCAACGCTTTCACCGTTGTTGTGTTGTGCTGTTTTCCGGGTTGTACCTGATGTGGTCCTGTGTTTGCATGCATGATGGCGGGGGCATTATTCACATGCACATGCATGGCATTTTGCTGCACATGAAAAAAAAAAAAGTCATCCCCTAGCCCCTATATTTTCGAGAAAGGCGTGTTTTTCTGGACACTTCGCTGCGTGGAGAGGGAAACAGAAAGACTGCAGACAGAGGAGGCAGGGTTGGGAGGGCGTTACCTTGTGGGAACGGGAACGTCATGTGTAGGTAAGACCTGCGCGCAACTGCGATCGCCACCCTCTGCCATTCCGCCGAAAATTTCCTATCCTCCTCTTCGCCTTTCAGGGCTGAGAGGTCTACAGCATCTCCTCTTATTGTCGCGCAACCTTGGTTAGAGGTAGATAGACAGACACCTCCCTGTTCGGGAAGGGTGGGCGCAAAAGGCGGGAACGCCTCGGACTCGGTACGGAGCGGAGCGATAACAGGCTAGGACGGGCCCGGCCTCTCTTCCGACGAACCTCGCCGGCATCGTCGAAGAATATCCGCGGGACTCCGGATTGGTGTGTAGAGCTTCGCTGGTTGGCGTTTTGAGTTTCGTTGGAGTGGAGGCTGCAAGCAAGAGGATTCATTTGTGTTTCGGGTTTCGTGCTTGTTTTCGAGGTTTCCTGGTACGTCGCCTGCTTGCCTGACCGCGAGAGTCTCGCCCGGGATAGACCGAAGGACTACTGTGCTCCGCCCTGGCGCCCCCACTTGTTCCGTTGGCCTCTGGATTCCCCGCTCTTTTTTTGTTTCCTGTCGCAACAGATGAAAACATTATTTTTTGTCAGAGGGAGCAAAGAGTGCGTTGTATCCAACATAAATTACGAATTGAGTCTCTGGCAGAGCTTGCGACAACGCCAGAGTTCATCGAGCCACCAACCACTATTGAAATGACTACAAATTAAAAAACAAGACAGAAGATGGTCGTGGCTGGGCGAGCGAGAGATGAGGCTCGGGACGGGCCTATCGTCGTTTTGGTTGGACCACATCCCGGTGTACTACTGGTGGTATGATAAAAGATATAACACGAATGGAGATTATGCATGGGGTGTCAAATTGCAAGTTGTAAACAACTTTAGGTACTAACTACCTGGTACAGCACTACTACCTGGTACAATAATAAAATTGGCAGTACGAGTAGTACTTCACAGAGTCAGTCTCCCCAAGCCCCAAGGGCACCTCGATCTCGTACCAAGTACCTGGTACACCCGTACCTGGTAGTTTTTCGTGGCGGCATGGGCGAAGAAGCCCTGCCTCATTTGCCATTCCCCGCCTACCCCTATAACCCTATATTGATCGTATCTTCGAGCGTCCTTGTCCTCGTTCTGTGCGAGTACCGTTCGTACCTGTTTCATACCCTGGTAGCATCGTACGAGTGCAAGTGCCTTGTACCAGTGCCAGGTACTACTCGTACTCTGTACCAGGTATACCACACTCGTATTCAGCTCTCTCAAATCTAGGGCGCTTTCTCTTACGTGTGCTGCTGTGATTGGTTTATTTGCTTGACGTTCCTCTGCTCTTCTGCTCTAGCTCTCTGCTGCTGCTGCTGCTGCTGCAGCTTGGTCCTTCTGTGTTCTTGGCACCGATCGATCAGATCAGATCCCAGCTTGATGATCTAGAGCCTTGACGGCATGATATTTAGATATGTGCCACCTGTTTGCTTGGTGGGATCTATCTGTGCATGGGCCTTACATATACTCTGCCAGTCTGTCCGTAAAAATAAGGGCTGTTTTGATATTAGCATGAATACATGGTCGATAATTATATTTACGGCCATAAGGTCAGTGGTACTACGGAGTGTTATCTGTATGATACGGCTCTTGTAGAACCCTTCATGACGACATACCACTCTGTCCCTAAATGTAAGGACCAGTTTCTCCATGAATATTTCATCAAAACCGCCCTTATATTTAGGGACGTATTTGACACGTACTGAACGTGGCACGTAGGATCTATCTGCCCGATGTCGTATTAATGTCAATATCAATATTAATACCAGGTAGTTACTTTTAATAGGTACCAGGTACGTCGTATTACTGGTATTAATACTGGTAGTTGTTATGAAGTGGTGTATCGTGGGCATTTGTTGCCCTCGGTGTCCGATTTTGATTGGATGCTTGGTAGGTTCCTTGTCCTCGGTGTCCGATTTTGATTGGATGGTTTGGTTGTGCTCCGGTTGGCCTCTTATTTCCTTTCGCGTTCTCAAGCTTGCTCTGTTTATCGTATGTGGTGGTATTGTTTATTTCGCTTCTTCAGGTATTGTGCCACATTCCCTACGGGGGGGGCTTCTTTGTTTCTTTTGATTTTTCTCTCTTCCATAGAACGTGTATGTCGTGCATATCGTATCCAGTTCGATGACATGGTATTGGATTGTCTACTGGTACTCTGCTCACTGCTGCGTAACTTTGTAAAACATATTATCTCTTGTGTCGTAAACATATTATCTCTTGTGTCGTAGCTTTGTGACCATATCAGAGCTTGCATCTCTCGAGGATTAACGAATCGGCACGGACACTGGTTGTGCGGGATGTCGACGGTTGGGAAGAACGGTTCAATGTGAAGGACACACAACATGAGAACATCGTCATCGTTAATCATCACCACGTATCTCCCTCTCTCTCTCCCCCAGGTGCACGGGTTGCATCCAGGTGATCAGCCAGCGTTCGTGAGGAGATATGTTTGCGTCGCCCATCTTCTGGCAGATCCGCTACCTCGTGACCAATCTCACCAAGAAAAACCTCAAGAGCTCAATCTCCGAGCTCAACCAGGCAAGCCATTATATGTCGTTAAGATACTCGTATGTATGATACTGGTACGTTTTTTTTTTTTTTTTTTTAAATCATCACTTTTACTTTCCAGCCTAACTCGTAGGAGGTTTTGCCCTCAACAAACTCTGATATACCAGTATTTGAGTGGTCAGGAGTCGGACGGAACACCCTGTTTGCCTGCTGGGTTACCCGTTATCTTGTTCTTTCATTGGACCCCATTTGCGATGATTTCGGCGAGGTGCAGCGCGGTTGGTACGATGGATGGGGTGGGGGCAAAGGCTAAACGTCGCGTGGGCAAGGCGAATAGCAAACGCACCGCAAATGCATCGCAAGCGCACCACGCATGGCAAACGCATCTATCGCAAGCTATGCTGCCTGCGTACGGTAGTCCTCGCGCCCACTGACGTCATGTTTGGTGTTTGTTTGCTGTACACAGCCATGGAACTTGTATATATCTCTGTCGTGGGATGAAGACCCAGGACGGACACTGGGTGTGTGCTGTAGTCATTTCGACTTTCGAATGGCACTTTTGAGTTTTGTATGATATTTGGCGTTACGTATGAAATTATACCAGGTACCTGGTAGTTATTTTCGGTCTGCGACGCCGATCTGCTGTGGGCTTTGTCCGCGTGGGTGCTGCTTGGGGCGGGATACGCCCTCTTAATAGTCAGTTTGCCTTGCATGCCTTACCTTGCCTTGCCTTGCATCGCCTTGCTACGTACGCTATTTATTTATGTAGGAGTTGCACGGGTACTCGTGTAATGCTATCGCAACGTCTGTGTATAGAGCTAGAAGGGGCAGTAAGAGCGCGAAATGTTTCGGGGGGGTTGAGTGTAGGAACCTGTTGTGTTGTCGTCTTTTCGGGCACTGACCCACTGTATTACTGTGAAATCGCCAACAACTACCACGACAGTAGGCAGTGCTGCTGCTGTTGTTGCAGAGCGCATTGTACCGGTATTAATAGGTGCCTTTTCGTGCCCACGGGCTAGATTTTGGCATCATGGCACTTACCTACTGTAACGAGAGCGACAACAGCAGTGAGCAGTAGGCAATGGTGCTGCTGTTGGTGCATGGCACTCTACCGGTATTGTGAAGTATTAGTACACAGTAGTACATGGAGCTGGCGGTGCCGCGACAGCGGCCTGTTGGCGGGTCTTCGTTTTGGCATCTATAGCAACACCCACAAGGTAGACAGCAGCAGGCAGTATAATTATATCAAGAACTACGTGTATGATGCAGTAGCCGTGGCATGAGCGAGCTCTAAAAGCGTGTACGTAGCTCAAATAGAGCTCACATCTATACTGGGACGCATCAGGGCCTGCAGCAGCAGCACAGTAACCACGTACAGCTATTTGATTTGCTACGTTCAGCTAACTCCCGCCAACATCTGCCCTTCACCAGGAGACAGGAGATGTGTACGTAATAGACCTTGGAAATTGCCTCATTTTGGCCTTCATTTATTCGTTTTCGGACGTGCCCTCTATTTACAGGCAGGGAGCAGGAGATATTCCACGCACCTTTTTTTATTATGGTCGCATTGTTGTTGATGTAGAGGCGTACTAATAATATTAACAACGCACACCCCAACAGTGTTCGAAAATAACCAACAAACAAATCCTCTGTGTGAGGTCTAAAGTTTCCTCGAAAACCCATCTTGCAAGGTTGGTTCGACCCCCTTAGTTGTCATATTTCGATCGCGCGTGCTACCGGGTTTATGTTTATGTATAGGTTTTCGAGTGGTCTACCAAATGACAGTTTTTGTTACAAAATCTGACAGTTTTTGTCCCAAAATCCGACAGTTTTTGTACGTGAAGAATTCGCTACCTACGTTATCCTGAGCAAAAGCCACTGCTGCAGTTTTCCGGTACTCCCTGAAGGTGTTGTATTTGTTAAGGATACTGTGTTGTACATTTTCTACTGCGGTGTCAGCGCATCGGCGTGATTCCACTCTTCCTATCTAAAGATTTCATTCATATAATGTACAAACCGTCCATATTTCTTGGCGAAGAGTGTATGTATGTACCCTATCGCAGTAGGTGCCATTACGTAGGCATTTGCTTCACACAGACAGTACAGGAGCGCCCACGACTCAGCAGAGCACCCAATGGATTCAGGTCCTCAGGAGCCCTCTGCTGTGTCTCGTTCAGCCCCGTGTGTCGACTGGACCAACCGTGAAACCAATCCCGGCTGTGCCCGCGGCTCCACCTCTGCTGCCTTCATCTTCTCAGACGGGAGGGAGGGAGGGAAGGAGAGTATTAATAGTAGGGGTCGTGCTCCATACTTAGTACCAGTACAAGACACCTATTCATACGTAGTGAGAAAACAAGCAATGAGAAAGGCAGGTTGAGGTTTACAGGAGAACATGAAATTCGGGAGTCGTCATACTGAAGTTAGTGTCGAGCGCACCCATTCTCACATGAAAAACCCAATCTGGACCTGTTTTATTGTTTCTTATTACAACAGTAGGATAGTATTCGTTCTTTTTTTAGGTCGATCATACGCGGGAGGTCACGCGCGGCGCCACCAGTATGATGCCAGTTCTCAGTTCCTAGTTTTTAACTTCCCTGTACCAGTTCCCAGTCCCAGCTCCCATTCCCTGCACATGCCAGTCGGGTATGACATGGTACCCAGTTAACCTGATGTTGATGTTCACGTATCAGATATGTATACCAGGTACCTGGTATGAGATAGTATATATCCTGATATTCGCAAATATGCCGGGTATCGTACGAAGCTATGTTTTGTTTCTCCTTTGTCTGCGGTGACGAGACGTAACGAATCTTAAAATCTTGTTCCGAATCTTGCTTTCGTTGGTAGAGGTTTGGCGGTACGATATGTATGAAACCAAGCATCATACCAGGTATTACAATACTCAGCAAGTAGTAAGAGTTGCCTTGATTTCCTTGTCACCTTTGGACACGAAGAAATTTCGAGTTTCTGGGTCACTGGGATTGAAGGGTTTGGTGCAATGAGGCTGGTGCCTGTTCTGTCCGGAGTTGCTGCTCTAGGGAGGCCGGTTTGCGCCCCACCCATGAGTTTGTGTCGTGGTGGAGGCGTTCGTTGTTCCTGTTGTGTTTGTTGTTTTGTTTTTTACTTGCTGTTGTCGTTTTACTGATATGTACCTGGTAGTACGTCGTATACTACTACGTACCCTGGTACCAGGTATGTACTCAATTAGTTGTTTTTTTTCCGGAATAGTTTTATTTTTTTCTTGCGGCCGCGGGTCTTCTTTCGCACTCTCGGCTGCGTGGCACGCACGGACCCGCGGGCACACCAAGGCGCCAATGCGAGCCCCGGCCGAGGTCCGTATCGCGTGCTCTGGGCCTTCAATGCCGCGAATTCTGGCGAATAAGTAGGGGGGGTCATTCCGACGTGCTAGACCCAAGCAGGACAATGGAAACCCCACAAAGTTCAAGACGTTTGTCTTCCGCTGGCTACTGGCTGCTGCTGTATTTTGTCTGAGCTGTCTACAATGAGGCAGCCACGGAACAGCAGCAGTCGCTCATCAAGCTCTTCCTTTTTCGACGGCCACGGACAGCGCATTTTGTGTGTGTGCGTGTTTGCGCCGTGATTCCCGTCGACCTACTGCTGTAGGAAGTAGGAACGAACACATAATTTCCAGAATACCAAGAAAGGTGCAACTGGATGCTGCGCAGAGGGCAGGACGACGTTTCGTACATGCTCACACCCCCTCGGTATTTCAAAAGCAACCGCGCAACCACGGTACGCACTACAACAGCAGCAGCAGCAGCAGCAGCAGCACGACAGCAGTGTTCGTATTTACGTGCGTGCAGTGTTCACCAGGAGATCCAGCTGTGTTATTTTATAATACAGCACACGTCGTCGAACGTCGTCCTGTCACACAGCAGTATGCAGCAGCACTCGGAGTAATTAGCGATGCCTGACGATGATGCTGCCCCCCCCCTTTTCAACTTCCCACACTCTCGGGATTTCTTGTCAACGACATTCGAAGGGGAATCTCGTTCGAAGCACCATTTTATTGTACCACTGTCTCTGTCCGCGTCTGTACGAACCGTTTGGATATCAATGTTAATATCCAAACGGTCCTTACATCTACGGACGGAGGTAGTGGTACCTGGTACTGGTGGGTTCTCGTTTTTTATGGTTGCAAGGCCGAGGAGCTTGGAAAGCTTCACATGACGCTCGCCACTCAAGGGCTACTGCTGCTGTACAGTGGTCGTGGACTGGACCGTCTATGGTGCCGTTCGAGTAGTGCCTGTTGCCCGCCGTAGTGCCTGGGTAATAGCTTGGCACGCATGGGATTCACCAGAGTGCGATAGTGTGCGGAGTAATGCCGGTTGCCGCCGCAGCAGTACCGGTGTTGTTAGCTCGCGCATACCGGCACCATACAGGGGCCACTACTGCTGTACTGTGAGGGTGCCGGGATGTTTCCAGTGGGCCAGGCAGTGAGTAGAGGGGCGGGAAGAGCAGGAGTCTCCCCCCCATGCCGGTCCGTTCACGGCGAGGCGGACGTACAGACCGCAACTGCGTGGCCACTGACGATTTACGGTTGGTTGTAATATCGTGTCCTTTGCTGGATTCCCCGGCTCGGAATTTTGAACATTGACATCGGTCAATGTAGCCGTAGTATCATACACGGCTTGCAAATATGAGTTTCGACGAAGTCCTTGATCCCACAGCTGAAGTTTTTTTAATTCGTTTTTATGAATATAGCCGTTCATTTATTTAATATAGCCGTTTACCTGGTATTGTTTTTCGAGATTGACGGCAGCAGCAGCAGCAGCAGCAGCAGCAGCAGAGGGCTACTACTGTGTAGAGTCTTCCGTTAGAGGGAAGAGCAACGCGTAGAGAAGAGAAGATAAGAGAGGTTAAGCCCAACAGTCGACCCGCGTGGTCGCACCAATTTTTTGTTCATTTGATGAAGCAGGGATGATCGGTTGTTGAAGATCGGCCTAAAGTGCCGTACAGCAAGCAGCAACAGCAGTACCCATACGATAACACATCCCCTCTGAAGAAATTCAAACTATTTTGATCAGCAACGGGGTTGAGTGCTTGCCAACGCCGAATGTTGCATCTTTTGGAACTATCTTGATTGGCACCAATCTCGTTGTGTCTCCCCCATGAAGGGGATATATGAGTAGCAAAAAAATCAATGCAAAAAATGGAAACAACGTGATGAGCGCCCAACTGTTGAAGACTTCTCTACTAGGAGAAGGAACGGTGCCTCGTCTCGAAATGGATGCGTGGTCAACGGTCAAATGAATAAGGCTACCAACAAATGATTACGGTCCTTCCCCCCCCCCGCCCCCTCATACGACTACGGTCATGCATGATATCGAGTACACCCCCCCCCCCAAGCCCCCCCTGGCCTCGAGGCAATCGGCTCGAAAAAATTGTCCCAGGACAGGTGTGTGAAGTTGCGTGTTGTACGGTCGGTAATGTTTTCGACATGCCCCACCTCCGACCAATGGTTGGGTCGTCCACAGCAGTATTTCTTCGTTTCGTTCATCTTTGTAATGGAGAGAGTTGTCAGGCTGGCTGTGCACGGGACGAATATAATCAACCCTCATCCTACATAACCCTAGGCGAATGAGAGACAGTCGTTAGCGTTAGTCTCTTGGTGCCGTACACGGGGTGCAGTGGGTGCCTACCGTCTTCTCTCGAACAAGTGGTGGGCTCTACTCAGGCGGCCGGGGAGGGATTGGCACAATACCATCTTCTCTAGCCCCTGCCCCTAGCCAGCCATACCTCCGCTGTCCGTTTTGTACCATATACCACGCTGAACCAAAATACAACCATGTTAAGATTTAATCGAAGCGGTCCTTGTATGGCGAGGGTGGGCGAGCGCCCGCAATGTGACCCCGGATCTGAGCTACATACGGGAGGGAGGTGGAAAAGTAGATACAGCGGTGATATTTATATGTAGATGAGATGTGAAACGAAAAAACAAATACGATTACGTACGGTCTACCCGTACTACGGTTGTACAAGTCATGCAGGATGTTGGAATTGCAATACAGTTTCAGCTACCTTTTTATTCACTCTATGTGCCCGGAAAAATGTCCAGCATCACCTGTACTTCCAAGTAGGTATTCTCCTACCATATGTAGCGCGGGTGGGTTCAATTTAGACGGGGGTTATAACTACTGCTGCTGCAGTGTTGGATATTGAATGAAAATCGCGTTGGATACGATACCGATAAGCAATAATCTTGACGTGAATATAAGAACCGCTTGGTCTTCATACGTTCGTATGCGTATGTTTCGTCAAATGTTCGTATTTTTTCCAACTTTTCTCTCTTCGTACGAGCACGTTAGGGCAAAACGCTACGAGAGGGCCCCGATACAGGGAGCCCGGCCGGACGCACAGGTCGAGGTCTCGGCGAGATCCGTGCATATTGATGTATAAATGTTCCGTCTATTTCCGCCGAGAGTGCACGATTTTGATATTTTTGATAGATACATGAAGCTTTCGTTCCTGCGTAAAAGGACACGGGGATGCCAGGGGATGGGAGGGCAGAACACGCTCGATATGTACGTTCTATATCCCGAAAGTGCGATATGTCGATACCACGTCGAAGCTTTGTTACCGGTATACGATGTTCAACACTGCTGTTGATGCTGTCTGTAGTTGGAACCCTTTGCCTATTTTTCCTCCTGCAAAAACGAACCGGCTGTATTAATAGTATAGTGCACCATGTGTGTGTCCCTTGTAGCCCCAAAATCGAGGTGCTGTAGTGCGACAAACAGCAGCACGCACTACGTACCAGCACGTCGCAAGCATCGTGTCGACTACCTGGTAAGCTGCTGTCCTCCGAGTAGAGGGTGGGTGCAATGGTTTACTGCTGCTGTAGGCCGTAAGGGCCAGAGAGCCATTTTTTTTGCTGTAAGCGCAAATGAGGGTATTTTGAAGTACATAAGGTACTATTTTCCTGTAGATGTGGGTGCAGTTTAATGGTTATTTTTAGCATGTTGGGCAGGTGGAGGGCACGTGTACTGCGGAAGCGCGGGCGGCATGGTCTGCGAACCTGTTTTTGTTTGTACACACGTTTTATGTACACGTATATATCCGGTAGCGCGTGTCTAGTGTGAAGGTTTGGCAGTGATACTGTCGGCGTTCACGCGGGCACCGTCGTTTTCTGCGTACTTGGTACAAGCAGTAGTGCTGTTTTTATGTCGGCGGCGCCGCCCGGACCAGTCCTCTTGCCACCTTTATGATACGGCAAAACTTTCCCAGGTATTTCATGGGAGGCTTTGGACTCCGCTGCGTTTGCGTTCTGGCATGTTTTTTTTTTTTTCATCGTTGACAGACAGCAGCAGCTCGACTTTTTCAATAATTTGTTAAGTAACGTTATCACCCTGTACTGCTTCGGCATCGTCGTTGTAGCTTTGTAAGAGTCTTTCCGCGCTCGAAAAACATTAGAGATGGCGGTCTATCTTTCATTCGCACTGTTAATAGTAGTCGTTGCCTTTCCTTGTTCTTCGCTGTGCCTTTCCCTTTGCCCGTTCCTGTTCCTCCAAGCAGTATGATTAGTAATTCATTTTCCATTCCCCGTATGTATGCATTCCCATCCCCTTTCCTTTTCCCACTCTAATTGCTTCTCCACTTCCTGCTCCTTTTTCTTTTTCAGTTTCCTTTTCCGTGTCTCCTTTCCCTCGTCCCTTTCCCTACTGCTGTTCCTTTTTCCCGTTTTCGTTTTTTTGTGTGTGTGTTTTCTTCTTTTTTTACCCGCCCCCAGCCTGCACTGTGCCGTTGTCCGCAATACCATATTTCCGGCGTGCGGTCGGGACGCAACGGTGGCATTCGGAAGTAGAAACGTATTCGAGAAAAAAACCTCAACCCCCCCTCTCTCCCCAAATATGGCCGCGCATTATTTGAGTACCCCCCCCCCCCCCCTTCCCCCCCCCCCAAACATTTTGAGCCCCGAGGGATTTCCAAGTGAGTACTGCACTCGTAAACAGAGACAAATAAGCTGATACTATAAGCCGTTTAAAAAACACATGTTTTTGACGTTTTTTTGCAGTCTGCATATTTTCGGGTTCTTTCGTATTTATTATTGATAGTATTAGTTACCAGGTATAAAATAAAAACAACAGCTGTGAGATGGAGGACTTGGTCGAAAGTCGTCTTGTGCAAGCTGTGTGTAATACTTCGTTCGCGCGTACTACTGCTGTACGTAAGGGTTTCGTATGGTCTCATGCAGGAAATGCAGCAGTCCGCATACGTGGAAGACAATATATGAAGCTGCATTATTCAAGCGTTCAGGTAGACGCCCAAGCTACGCAAAGATAAAAAGTACCGGAAACGAACATCAGCTTAGAACTGCGTCAACGTTTTGGGTATTTAACCCCTTTAGGACTGCAGTCTCGTTTTGGGGACAATGTGGGACAAACTACTTGGAATTTGACTGGGATGTCCCCAAAACGGGACTGGAGTTCTAAAAGGGTTAACCTGCTCGCACTTTGGTGTGGACACGTCCGCCGTTGTCCAAAAGGTTGCACAGCTCGGACGGAGTGTCGATTCCTACTTGCTTGATCTCCGTAGGTCTTTCGGGACAGACAGGTTCTTGACCTGTATGAGTATGATGGTACGTAGCTAGCTGGACCATGTTATATGAACATGATGGTACGTAGCTGGCTAGACCATGTTGTCGGGTGCAAGCCATACATTTTTGCATGGTCTATGTAGGACAAAGATGTCAGGAGATATGTCAAGCAAGGCAAAACGTGCGCTGTCAAAGATGTAGAGGCCGATTTTTCGACGCTGAAACCTAGTATTGTGGTGTGAGAGTCAATGCATGTCAAGGCAGAGCTGCTGTCTGTCGAGGGGTGAAAGGTCTGTCTCCTGACATCTTCAAATGGTCTGGGACATGTTTCCTGAGCTAGGTTTGTAAGATTACGCAGAATATGCGCAGTTATCACGACAGCAAGTTAGGATGTATTTGATCTATCTGTAGGTGATCTATCTGTATATTATCTATCTGTAGATGATCTGTCTGAGGTGTGAATGGTTGTTCACACTTTTAGTGCTGCTCTGTAGATGTAACCATTTTTTATCCTTATTCCAAGTGTTTAGTCCCCACAATTGGAGTGCAGTTCTGGAAGACTTATAACCCTAACTCGGGATCTGGGTATAAATAAACCCTAAGCCAGGAATGAGTTTCCCACACCACTGTGGGTGTGAGGGTTGACGCAACCTATAGAGGCTAGCCATTTGCTACAGCTGTAGTAGCTTGGGTTATTCATTACCCTTTCAGGACCCCGGTTCTGTGTTGGGGACAAACTACTTAGAATGCGAGTGGTTTGCCCCCCAAACAGGACTGCGGCCCAAAAGTGTTTGTAAGTGGTTCGTCCCCAAAACGGGTCTGCAGTACTATAGGGTTGATATTTCGGGGGACCATAGTAAATACCAGGTAGGACCAAGTGTTATTAAATAGCAAAAATAGCGAAACATATAGGTACGTGTGTTTACCGTAGGTCCTGTCGAAAATGGTCCCCCGTACTATTAATAGTAGGGGTTTTAAGTACGTATTGAAGGATCTGGGTTGAACCTTTTAGGACTGAAGTCCCGTTTTGGGGACAAATTACTATAGGGATAATTTGAGTTATCGGTTGTTTGCCCCCAAAATGGAACTCCAGTTCTAAACTGACGCGGGAAACTCGAACACTTGACCCTTTTAGGACTGCAGTCCCGTTTTGGGGATCATCCACTCAAGTTCTAAGTAGTTTGCCCCCAAAATGAGCCTGCGGTTCAAGAAAGGGTTGATAAGGATTCAAACCCAGATGCTTCGTATTAATAGATAGGGTTGTCACCCCTTCACAGGTAGGTGCGCATGCGATTAGGGACTTGAGCTCTAACCAAGGATATACGTTTAGAACCTGACTACCAGGTAAGGATTTCACTCAGGGTTAGAGGTTGTTAACTCGTGCCTTTTTTTTCTTGTTTCTCTTGTTTTCTCTCTTTCATGGAATGTGTACACTCTGCTCACGGCATACTTGATAACTTTTCAGTGTTTGTGTGGCGTAGTTTTGTGACCCCAGAGGTTGTATCTCTGTAGGATTGAAGAGTCGGCGCGGACACTGGTTGTGCTGGATGCCGAGGGGTGGAAAACACGGTTTGATGTGAGGAACACACACATCGTACCTTTCACAGGTTCGCTCACGATTCGGGGGTATACTAATTAAACGTACTATTACGGGGGACAATAGTTAATAGGACCTATGGTATACATAAAACCCATATATTTAATCATTTTTACTAACAATATTTGGTCCTATTAACTATGGCCCCCCGTAATATTATGGCCGAAAGTATATGGACGGTTTATGCATTAACATGAAGACCAAGCGGTCCTTGTATTTACCCCCAGAGTGGTATCGTTTATGATCGAAGCTGTCAGGAGTTATCATTTTCACGCCTTGACAGGTAGCAACTTTGCCTTGGCATGCCTTGACGGCCCCCCACCCTTGTCAGCTCACTTTTTGCCTTGCTTGACATGTCTCCTGACATGTTCGTTTTCGATCGTGGTTGGAGTAACCTCAACTAATCCGAGTTTAAAAACCTACCTAAGGATGTGAGTTTTCCTACACTTGGAAGTGTTCAGGGTTAACTCAAGTTCTAGACGAGGCGTTCATTAGCTAAGGTCATTACCTCTCACAGTCGTCCTCGCGATTATGGAGCCTACGTAGTCGTACCTGGTCTCTGTTTGTGATGGCGGTTGGGATCAGGGTTCCATCATTTTTGCGGTACAGTATTACTATGGTGGTGGTCCCTCTATAGTGCGGGTATATGCGGCACAACCAACAGTACAGGCACTTTTTTTGCGTCAACCGGCACTAATTGCCCCGCACACTGCCACACTGGCTAGTCCCATTAGTGCCAAGGCGATATCACCAGCACTATAGCGGGCAGCCGGCACTGCTGTTACTAGTATTCAACTGGCACTAGAAAGGGACCACTTAGCGTACCGATAGTGAGGCGTAAACACGCTGAAGATATCACATCGCCAGGGATTCACGTCCCAGCTGATTTCCTCCATAAACGAGGGAGGCACTCGCTTCTAAACGAATAGTAATAGTTTCATGTCTGTGGGAAATATCTCGAGATCGGGATTTTTCCTTAGAACATACGCATGCGTCGCTCGGACTTTGTGTTCGCTCTCTCCCCATTTCTTGGAGAAAATCAGTTTGGAGTTTCGTCGGAGGCGTTGTGTTTGTGTTTTTTTTTCGCGTGTTATACTGGAAGTAAGAGCTACGTACCCCTTGACGTACATATATGTACCACCGTGTACAGCGGCGTACACAATTCGGGCACGATCTATCACGTGGGAACACAGAAATCGGGGCCAAATATGCTTCGTAAAAATACGGGAGTATAATGTTTTTTGTGTACATGATGGGTCTCCATTGCTATTACAATGGTCCATCGTAGTATTAATCAGGACCAAATACGCTTGGTAAAAATGCTGGAATATGTAGGTTTTTGTCTATGACGGGTCCTGATTAGTGTAAACCCCCGTGATGCTTGTAAGTTGGGCATGGACAAATCAGCTTTCCCCGCTTGATGATGTAGATGATGCAGTTTTTTCAGGCCAGATATATGGTTTCCTGATGTGTGTGGGAGTAATATGTACAAGGTATAAACAGGCCATGTACGTTCCTTTACTACGGGAATAAAAAAGCGAAACATTCCTGGTGGAAATAGCTTTTATATGAATTGGAAAACCCTAGAGCGGGTGGGAAGCGTACCATAGGCACGAACGAGCTAAGTATTATGGGGGACCATAGTAAATAGGACCTACGGTAAACACAAAAACCTATATATTTCGCTATTTTTACCAACAATATTTGGTCCTACCAGGTATTCACTATGGTCTCCCGTAGTAGCAGGACTTGTCTCCTGGGTTCTGGGCTTGAAATGCGCTGTATTCAGATCCTACACAGCATCTGTAGCGACAGGTTAGGATCTGCCTGGTAGATAATCTACAGCAGTAGACAATCTGGTGTAGGTGTAGATCGTAATCTATCTGTTCGTTGTGATACACCACTTGTCCCCAGATATAAGGACGTGTTTCATGCAATATTAATATACAAACGGTACTTCTATGTAGGGGCGGAGGGGTACCAGCTACCAGGGGATGTATACACGAAAAGAAAAGAAAAAGTACCCAGCCACACTCGCCACTATGTCGGAATTGAAAACAAGCTCTTGATACGTAGCGGGTTGGGATTTTTGTTAAAAATAAAATACCAAGTAAAACATACAAGGTGACGTGGTAATAATTTTTCATTTTGTTTTATGAATACTTGATTTTTGTGACCCCCCTCCCCCCCCTCTGTCAGTCATGATAATGAGGACTAGAAGAAAGGGAGGTGCCGCTTTTTTTTTCGTGTGTACACCCTCGAGGTATATATCGGGTGTTTTTTTTTTGCGTCCACGCGTGATAGAAATGCAGTAACGTAATCTTGACCTTTTATTTCTGCTGCATCCACCTCTTTTGGGAACGATTTACTTGAAATAAGAGTCGGGGCGCTATCCCACGATTCGGAGGCAAGAGTCCACTTGCAATCAGCCTTGGAGGGCTGTTCGCAGTAACAACGACGTGATTGATGGGAGTGACGGTTTTGTACTGAACTTTCACTTGAAATCGGAATCGGAGACTTTATGCAGTAACATTGATGTAAATATGAAGCGTAGGTTTCGTAGTGAACTTTGCTTGATCTTAGAACCGGATACTTTTCGCAGTAACAAATGACGTACTCTGAAGGTTTCGTAGAGGTCCTTTTTTGCCATGTGTGAGAGGCGGGAAGGAGGAAGACAAGGGCGCTCCGAGAACTGACGTGGGTTGGCCTTGATATTACTAGTTCCATTATTTTTATTTTACTTTGCTGAAGTGTTTCAGCTTGTGTGTTGACAGAAAGTTCGGCCGACTCCCCTCCCCCCAGTAGGGTTCCGGGGACGAGGGACGTACCAGGTATCCTTTTTTTGGCGGCTGGCGGCGCTTGGTGTGTTTGTTGCCTCTCGAAGTCGCCCGCGCCTGACGCGGTAGTTGTTTCATTCTTTTTTTTTCTGCCCGTTCGTTTTTTGTTTGATTTCTGTCCAAGCCAGGCGTGCGTGCGCGTGCCTTGGCGTCTTTTCCTCCAGAAGGTTCTGATGCTGTAGATCCCTTTTAATGTGTCTACTTGTATACATACTGGTGTAATTTTTTTAAGTTTTAGAAAAAAAGGTGGGTGAGCGGTGGTCGGCGAAGTGGGCAAGGTCGTAAAAAGTGTTGTTATTTAGCTCCCGCTCTTGCTTCTAAGGCCCTCGCTGAGCCTTGTAGACCGTACGATTTTTTTTTGTTTTCAACCCACCGTGCGCAACGGTCTCCTCTTGAATGGGATCGAGCGGGAGCTTGGTAGGGATGTCGATTGGTTCCGGATCTGACGAAGCCCGGGGAGCTTGGTAGGGATGTCGATTGGTTCCGGGTCTGACGAAGCCTGCCACTCGTCGGAATTTCCTCGAAAGGTGCCCTTTTTTTGGTCGTTCAAATCGTGCGTGTCCACCGTGTGTCCGTAAATACCTGCAGTAGAGTATGCACACTGTCAGGCGAGAAAATAACACTTCCCCTGTTCTTCCTCCTCCTCCCCTCTTCTTCCCCCCCCTTCCCCCCTCCCTCCTTTTCGCTCCCGCCCGCCCTCCTCCTCACTCGCGCGCTCGCCCGTTCGTTCTCCGCGTCGTAATTTTCTGCTCCCATGTCTGCCTGGTTCTTGTGGCGTCATGTCGCTTCATACCCCCTGCCAAACCTCTGGGCAAATGCCGGTGTGGCATAAATTTGTTGTTGTGGTTGTTCCAGTTGATCGGCTTATACGGGGAAGATGCAAGGCTGTTCCTCTTGGAGTGCCTGGTGGAAGAAACCGGATTCAAGGAGCAGAGGCCGCACTCATACCACGGGAACAAAGACGCTCAGAAGGTGCGGCGGGGGATAGATAAGCAATGGTGCAGTGGTTAACGGTTTGCGGCTTAGGTAGTCATGGCACGGGTGCCAGGTATAAAGTAGGTTGCGGCGGAAGGTGGCACTCACGGCGCGCTACGAACCGCGCTTGTTTTTTCTTGGAGTAAAATAACCAACAATTCGGGTCTCCCACATGGGACGGGGCGGGACTCTCGAGGATGGGAAACGCTCATTGTCCTCCAGGCGTAGCCCTAGAAACTAGAAACTGATTTGACACGATTTAGTCGCATAATCGTACATGTAACTTTTTTTTTGTACTGAAATATCGAAGCTGCCTATGGTGCCACGGGCGGCGAGATAGGGGTGGGGGGGGCGCGCGTGCGCGCTTGGAGGTTCGGATGAGCTCCTCTAGGCGTGCCTCTCCCTAAATGCCGGGAAAGGTTTTTCCGAAATGTTTTGGTTGAAGTTCTTTACAAGTCTATACTGGTACAAAGTAGGACGATTCTGTTTTTTTTTTTTTTTTTTTTCCATCTCTTTTTTCAGCCCCCTTTGCAACTACAGCAGCGGAAGTGCAGTCTCGTTTTGAGAGTAAATTTCTCGGAACTAGAGTGGGATATTGTTTGCAGTAGCAGGAGGTATTTAACGCCTTTGGGACCTGAGAGGAGGAAACCTTGCCGAAAATCCCAGACCTGACGATGATCACAGCATCGGTCACCTGAGGCAAGCAGGCTGGGGTAGTCGGGTGGAGAATACGACGCTTTGCACGATAAGGGTGGAGCACATTTTGGCCAGAATATTTTCTGGCAGACGAGGCTCCTCGACTAACATCACCTTTTGCAGCAGTACTTCGCTGCACATAAACATGTGTCTGCCTCTATTCCCAAGTAAGTTGCCCCCAAAACGGGAGTGAGTGCAGTCTGGTCGGGGGTACAGATGTACAGTATTACGGGGGACCATAGTTAATAGGACCAAATATTGTTAGGAAAAATAATTATATATAGGTTTTTATGTATACCATAGGTTCTATTAACTATGGTCCCCCGTAATAGTTGCCCAGTTCCACGTGGCTCAGTTCCACGTGTTTTGTCCCAAAGCAGGTGTTAGTGCAGTCCGAAAGGGGGTTAACTCCGCTAGGGCCGCAGTCCCGTTTTGGGGACAAGTTATTACGGGGGACCATAGTAAATAGGGCCAAATATTGTCAGTAAAAATAAGTAAATATATACTCCGGAGTAGTTTTTTATGTGTACCATAGGTCCTACGTACTATGCCCCCCCGTAATAGTTGAAATTGATTCAGATATGTGTTCTAGAGACTGCAGCACTAAAAGGGCTAAGGTTTCTTCCCCCCCCCCGTGAAAGTACTCCTTAAGATGGATGGTCATGGTCATACGACTACGGCCATGCATGACACTGGGTACCCCCCCTCCCCCCCGAGGGTCTATGTTCGTACTACTACGGCGATGCATGATGATGAGTACGCCCCCTCCCCCCCCCCCCCCCCCTCGAAAGCAGGGTTTGGGTGAAGGTATATAGCTCATATGCTATAATCAAGTAAGAAGCTGCCTCAGAAGTACCACGTAAAAAGGTCGAGTTTTCTTCTCCCCCCTCTCTATAACCCTGTGTTTGGGTGAGGGTAAATAGCTCCTACTGTGATACTAGAATCAAGTGAGGAACGCTGCCTCACAAGGCAAACATGATGCTATCGCTACCGTTGACATTGCACACAGCACAGCGCAGCACACTTTCTTGTGTCTGAAGCGAAAGGCGTACCTGGTACGTTGTGAGATGCACATTCGACGCGCGCGCAGTTTGTTATTGTGTTTTTTGTTGTTCTCACGTTAAGTCAAGTCCAAAAATGTCGAGTCCATGGTGACAAAAGACAGGCTCCAAAAAACAGGAGCGGAAGAATACCTCAGGGGAAAAAAGACTGTGAAATCATATAATACAAAAAATAGCC
>JARUPZ010000990.1:0-25922 GCA_031213475.1 Nereocystis luetkeana | reverse complement strand
AAATGCGGCATGGAAGGTGTTGACATGGAAGGTTGGGCGCGATAAGGTGGCGATAGCGTGGGATTGAAGGTGGAGACATTTAAGAACGTTACGTTTGAGATGGACAGCCAAGGTTTCCTAGGCTTCGCTTCACGCGCACTAATCACACCGGGTCCAATCTCGTTGCAGCCCGCTCTCTGCGGGCGGCGCCAATGTTATCCTGACGTCTCGCTTTTGGACGCCTCCGTGGGCGTCTGCGATCGCGACCTTGGTAGACACCACTGCGCTTGTCTGGACGCTGACGGCCGTGACGATTCGAGCGCGCGGAATGCTCCCGGTCTCCATAGTGGCATCCATGTTTGAGAGGGAGGGGGGGGTCCATCGGCGACGAGGGCCGCGACAGGGGCAAGCGATGGTGGGGGAAGGGGCGACTTAGCATTCGGTGATGACGTGGGCGAATCTTGCAGCCTCGCCGACGGGCGTGATGCGACAACCACCCTCGCCGATGGAGGCCGTGGCCTCCTCAGTGGGGGCTGCCTTGGTCATACTCGGAGGCCTCTGGTCGGATCGTCGGCGGCATGAGAGGCCCCGCCAGTACTCGCTGCGGCAGTTATGGGAGCGTGGTAAGCTACCCTCGGGTAACGCCCGGCAGTCCTTCTGGCGTAGACGTTGATGGATGAACCCGAACGGTAGCTGGTTGCGGCGGGCACGATGAAACCGGCTCCAGAACCGGTGAACGCACCGACTGTGACGAGGAGAACAGTGCCTTTGAGGTTGACGGCTTTGATATTGCCTGTGTGCCCGATGAGGTGCCCGTAAATGAACGAGCCCTGAACAATGTACTAGGCTGGATCAGCGGGGACGGCGACTCAAATCTGGTCGGCGGAGAACTGAGTTACACCAACGACGGCAACGTTTCCCTGGCATATACTCTCGACCACTTTATTGCGGAGGTAGGCATCGAATGCGCTCCCAGCCCTGTCGCCAACCGATGACGCCACCGCGGAGCACCTCGGCTGTGGCGGCAGAGGCATCTTTGGGGAGGTTTGCAACAAGAACAGTACCGACCCAAGCTGTGATGCCCGTGATGTGGGCGCGGGAATGCCTGGGCCGGGGGCAAGACGATGCATGTGTGCCTGTTGGCTCGCTGCCCTGCTCCCACCCTGCCGCCGAGGCTCGCCTTACCGTTTTAACGACCGTACAGGCGTGCGCCCTCGTCCTGGCGGAGACAAGTCCTTCCGCACGTACGACCATCGCGGAGTTTCGTCGCCCATGGGCCACCATCCCCCCCGGTTGATCTACACGATCGATGACGCTCTCTCAATAAATCCTAGTCCTTGCATGGCATGGACATCGAGGTGGTGTTGTCCATTGTCCCCCCTCGGCCGACGTCGTCCGCGATAGTACAGGCGCCTCCCTCTGTCGGGGAAACTATCCTTGGGATCATCGCTCTCCTGGCCTTGCGGGCCCAGTGATACTTTTCGATTGGGGAGGGGGGGGGGGGGGGGCTTCATCAAGCAAGACCCGACAGCGCCTGGTTCCCGAGAGTCATGGGCAACGCCAGGAGGCAGGGAGGGGATCCTGTTATAACGTTGTCGACTCTGGCAGCGATCCGCGCCCGGCCCCCTTGCCGCCCCCATTCACATCGTGGGCCCTACCATGAGCCCCATGTGAGCAACGCACTTCGTCACACGCCTGTCGTCAACAGATCCGGGAGCTACCGCCCCCTGCCCCCCCTATTCCGGGAAATTGAGGATGAAGCCCACCGTTCGCTCACTCGATTCCCATCTGTTTTTCCCGGCGCACACAAGACACGTGCTACGATAGGAGTTGTACGTTGTTTGGCCAACCCGTTTCTGACTGACGGGGCTCGTTCGATACATTGTCGAGCTACCAAATGTGGATCGTGTATCAGAGTAATGTTCATCGCAAACGTGGGCCATGGCGTTGGGTTTCGGGTCAAGCGCGCATCTCGCAACGAAGCCTGTCGTGGATTGGCTACTGCAGGTATTGAGGTATTGAGATATTGAACTCCTCGAGTGAAGATACCCAGATAAATTAGATGCGGACAATGCCGTAGCATACATCGCAACCTCTTCCGAGTAGGGCCGGCGCCGGGTGTCGTGGGTGATCTGTCGTACCGGCTCACTCCCGTGATCTAAGTCTCCCGACCCCGGTTGGTCTCACTCTCGGCGCAACGGGAAAATCCTGACTGGTCGCCTCTCCTGCTGAGACCACTTCCAGCTTGAAGTGCTGTGGCCGCGAGCTTTGCCCCCCCTCCGCCTTGTTCACCACTCGACACCCCCCTCCCCCTCCATACCCCTCGTTCGTAGTAGTCTTGACGGCAGTGCCGTGCGTTTCTCCTCCCTCACGCACCCCTGCCGTGTATCCGCAGGCCCAACCTCTTCCCGGTGGTTGTCAATGCCGAGGTCGTTTGTTCGGTCGTTTGGGGGGTGTACCACGCAAGGAGGGCGTTGCACGCCTTCCCTCGGCGAGGTACACCTGTCCAGTATACTCTTGTCTATCTTGCGCTGAAGAGACGCCGACGGGAAATTATATTCAGTGAGTGCATGTGCCCGCGTTCGCGGCTATATCCCTTAGCGACAAGTACTGAGTTTTCGGTGTCCAATTACACTACGGGAGTGTACTCCGGTGGGTCCAATACCCACGCAGACGGAACGTCAACTCCTATGGCGTATTATCGGAAGTCTCTAGTGCAGTGGTTGAATCCAGGTTTCAGTCCACTAAACAATGGTACAGCGGTGTTCGTAAAGATCATATGCATCGACAGAGTAGGGTCAGAAGCACCACCCAACTCATCGCCAGGGTATGGACTCGATTCTGCAGCCCCTCCTGGCTGGTCTGGCTAACGGTTCGGTGGGTCAACCTTGGCTGGTGTGGCTAACCCTTCGGTGGGTCAACCTCGAAAGGCGTCGCTGTTTCTCCGCATCGCATTGCTCCCCATTTCCGCTGGGCATCCTCACGCGAAATTCGTCTTTCGTCCTGGTGTGCTGTCCTGTGCCATAGCTACAGCAGCAACCGGAGTCTCTCTCGCAGCAGCGGGTACTTTCCCGCGCGGGTTCTCACCAGCAGCAGCGCTGCTCTCAGCGCCGCCGAACTCGGTCATTCAGCCCTTCATGGCGTTCATCATTGACGCTCGGCTCTCATCGGAAGAGCATCTCGCCCCAGCGCTTGAACTTCACTCGAAGAATCGCGCTCTTTGTGAGCAAACTCCTTTTAATAAGGCATCCTTGGCTTCTCGAAGATGACCTCAACCATTCAAGTCACTACCAATAGTGTGCGTGTTAAGTCCAAGCCTGTATGCCCTGACCGGCACTCAATCAGATGGGAGTACTCTGGTCGTTGTGTTAGAGGTCACGAGGCGGGAGAGGGCGAAGAGCAGCATCGTTGTGTTAGAGGTCACGAGGCGGGAGAGAGCGGAGAGCAGCAGAGCGCTCGAACGCCTCCTCCATCTTGTGGAAACCTCAAAATAACGCCTCCTAATATATACGCAATCCTCTACAACTTATGTAACCGTTACTGTAACGACCCGGACGAGCAACATGAATACGTAGCGATCCCTGATACCACTCTGGTCGGAAATATATGTCTGATACGAAAACAAACAAAAGATATAGCCGTCATTTGCAAATAAAGTCGTAAGCCACATCACAGACCTACGAGTCTTTCATAATCGTACGTATCCCCATCCCGAGAGGCTGAATTCTCGAGGAGTCATTTCGTAGACCGGGGGATGTTCAGTCAGCATCCCCCCCATATTTTGCGCAAGTTCATGGTCAGGAATGTGGTTTTTACTTAGCTCGTACAGGCCCCAAACCTCGAGTTTTTTTACACTTGTTTCTACGATGGGTATTTTAGGTACTTTTAGCCATGTAAGCAACTGCCGTTTGGGATCATTGTTATGTGAAAAAATTAATGCTGTTCAACCGGCGGAAAGAAAAATTAGTATTATTATTTTTCAAACAAGAAGTCAACAGATGAGCTCCCCGGGCCTCGAAGCCATGACCTCTGATTCATAGTCTATCAACTACCACTTGCGGTTCTTCCAAAGCAGGTAAATACATTTCAGAGCAGACTGGGTACTAATCAACATGGGCCCTTATCATGGCCTGACTTGTTTTTGAAGTGTTGGCAGTTGTGTATGCTCTTCATCGGGAACGAAACCCGGTAATTATCAGGGACGTGGTATCATAGCCGTACCGTACCTTACAAGACAGTCCATGAAGACATGGCGATCGTTGTTATTTGTAGGGTGGTAATTGGTTCAGTTGCTCGTCTTTTTTTGCTGATTATGTCCGCGAGTCGTCCCTCTGGTAGCAAGCTAAAGAGTAGGCGCGTTCTCTTCTGTGTTCACGACTACCGTACGCCTCCTAAGGTGCGGACTGCACTCCAGACAGCAACAGCTATACGAGTAGTCAGTAGCCAGGAGTTGGTTAGTTGTGGGAAAGGGGGGAACTCTACGCTGTGGTTGAATGGATGCCCGCGGACATGTCGGTTCAGCAGCACATTGATTTATTTTCGGAATTAGTTTTTTTAGGTTTTTGAAGTTCCCTAGAGCTTCAGCGCCTTTGTGTGGCCACTGCTTGATGTGATCCCAAATGTGAGAGCAACAACAACAACGACTTGAATAGCGAAAGCGCATAGTTTTCCAGTTGGGTAGCGAGAACGGTTCAGGATGGGTCTGTATGTTGGCAGCATTTATTTGACGGTCGTTCTGCTCGTAGTGGGATAGAGACGAGAAACGACTGACGGAATGAGCAACCTGGAATCAACCATGCGTTATGATCTGCGAAACACGCGCCAGTCATGTGCCACGACGCAAAACACCCGCAACGAAATGTGCAACACCCAACTCAGTCGGCAGATTATGTAGGCAAACAGTTCACAAGCAGCCGTACTCATAACGTATCCCGCGGTAGGAGTTGCATATTTTGGCTCAGTATGCTCTGATCGGTTGAGCTCTCCAAGTGAGCGACCACCAGTTTACCGACCACCCCTTTACACTTCCTAGTTAATTTTTTCGAGGAGTAGCGCATACGGTAAACATGCTAGTCGGGTTGCTCGAACAAACATCTTCGAAGGAGGCATGTCTCGGGAGAGACATTTAGCTCCTCTGTGCGGAGCTCGGAAAGCAAGACACCACCACTACCGTGGCGTTGCTCAACTGGTGCAGCGCCTGGATTCGGCATCAGACACCCTAGATGTAAACTCCAGGTTGCCCGTAGGCTTCAAATTAGTGTGGGACACACCAGGCCTCTAGATGGTAAATGACTGCTGCTGTACGTTTCCTGTTGTATACTTATAAACGTAGTACACTCGTCCAGTAGTCATTCCTCGTAGCCCTGCCTTAACCCCTTTAGAACCCCAGTCCCGTTTGGGGACAAAACTACTTGAAATTTGACCGGATTGTCCCCAAAACGGGACTGCGGTTCTAAAAGGGTTAAACGAATCTGAATATTTGTCCGGACCATGTGTGGGTATTTTGAGTAAAAAGGCACAGTATTGTAGCCTGCAACCGTCTATATTGTACCTCGTACGTAAACAAGGATCTGACAAAATTGACAAGAAATGACAACGAGATAATATCACTCAGTTTTGGAGACGGGCGCATGGACTGTCTTAAACGGTCGACGAACAGTTGTACCGCCTGCTTTGGGCGGTTCCCAGAAAACCAATTGACTACCGGAATAAGAACGTATTGTCATCATTTGTCCGCAACAGCTGCGGTGGGTCGAGCGACGGTACAACCGCGAGCGCGGCGAGGGCGGCCGACCACTGTCCCGGCATGGCCTACGACCACCTCCGCCACCCACACAGGCCACGTACTGTAGGAAACGAGTTCCAAATAATGGTGACTGTTTTCGGGTACTCCACTCTACCCTGGGCAGCTGACTGCGTGCATGTACATATGCATATTTCAACCCAACCGAGCTGACGTCACTTCTGTAGTTACGTCCCAACCACCGCAAGTGACTTTGAAATCGCAAAGCACGGTACCTACATCGTTCGACGCCAATTACCGCAAAGAGGAACTGCCGGTACGAAATACACAACCCAAACCGCCCAGATCGGCACAACCAGTCGCGACGTTTTGACCCCACGGAAGAGGCGAAGATGGCGTCAGCAGTCTACCTGAATCGTTCTGATGCTGTGTCTGCACGGAACGGGTATGTTCTGGTGACTTAGGTGTATGTGCCCCAATAATCTAGCAATACCCAAAAAAAAAACGCGTCCTTTGAAGTGAGGACTGACACACATGTTGCTTCCATTATTTTTTCTTACAAACAAAACGGCCGATTTTATTACTACGTGAACTCTTACAAAGAGAGGCGGACAGTAGAAATCGAGAGTGGGCTCTCCTTGCCCCAGCCCAGGCTGAAACAGACTCACAGCTACTGTAGTTTTAGCCATGACACGTAGATTACACCCTGCCGGGCGACGCACCAAACAAGACGGGAGAGCGGTCTCGATATATCGGTGTTGCCATTGCCTCCGTCGATCGCCCACCGTCGCCCGCGCAATCGCTCGTTTGCGTGCTCGTTCGGCTTGCGCATCACCGCCCTTAGGTACACTGCCAGCTCGATGCGTTTTGACGCAAGGAGAGAGCCTGCTGCTGCCACTACTGCTACGACTACGTTGCCGCCGCCACCGCCGGAGCGACTAGATCGAGGTTGCACCAATAGGCGAAGAGCGCGTGGCATGAGCGGTCTTCTTCGATACGGCCTCACGACGGTCGGCCTCACGACTTCACCCACGTAGGCTTGCCGATCCAAATTTCAGCGACAGGGTTCCTCCAGTCGTAACCGGCGGCAGTGAGCTCTCCACCGACGCCGTGGAACCCGGGGTGAATGTGTACGTATCCCTCTCCCGGCCCGGCCTGTTGGTTGCCGGATGTGCCATCGCACGCTGGGCCCGGGATGTGAGAGCATAGCTCATTGTTTTCCTCCGTACCTACAGCACACATTGGGGAGGGGGGGAGGGGTGGGGGGCGAGAAACGGCGTGGCGTTAGGACAGGCGCGTGCGAACTGCGGTATATTTTGATGGGTGGGGTGGGAGGGTGGGGTGTATTCATGACACGCATGGCCGTAGTCGTACGACCTGGGGGGGGGGGGCACGCTGCATTTGAAAGGGTTTAACGCCCAATTTGTGTTGGTTTGGAATACTCTAGTATGTCTAACGCTCATGATTTATATGTTTTGTTCCCCTCGGTTCAGTCGTTGCCGTCATTCCCCTCCGCACCGGACCCATTCATGGTTTAGTTTTCTCTGGCATGCTGTAACGGGGGGACATAATGGTCATAACCAAATGTAGTGTGAAAACTACGTACGGAAATACTTCGAAGTACACTTTTTCGGGGTCTATCGTGAGTTTTGAATACTAACGCGTCTCGTGATACGTACCCGGTACGAGCACCAGTATATACTGCAAATACTACGGAAAGACAAGATCGGAACCAGAGAGAGGCTGGATGTTCATGGTTGCCAATTCAACGGCACGTTCAATGACAACTGCGTCCCGTCACACGATACGCCAATAATCTTGCCCGGTCAAGGCAGCATGACTTGAGGGAAAAAATAGAGTGTTTTCGCCTGCCCGTACAGGAATACATATATATGCACAAAGCATATGCCGGGAAGATTTTATTTTCGTTTGCACCCCACGATAAGGGGACAAGCGCATGTCGGTCGTGGCAGGGGGGAACACAATATCGACCCTACCCAGCATCAACCGTCTGTCCGCCAAATATAGCAATTCATAACAAGTCAAAAGGCGACCGCCACACGCGAATTAAATAGTTCTCACCAGCATCGTAGGCCGGGGGGTAGACCTTCACGGCCGCATTCTTGTCCATGGTCAGGGAATCGATGCCCACGAACCCATCGTTGGTGTTCACTGACCGACATTTTCCAGCAGCACCGGTAGAAAATCGAGGATATCGCGTCACCAAAGATGGGGTGGAGTGAGGGGGGCAAGGTCGATCAGAGGCGAGCAGAAAAATACGTCGAATGTCCCCCCCGACCATTTCTTTTCCGTAAAAACCACCCCACACGAACTTTACGTAGCTTGTCCCAGATGCCGCGGGTGTTGTTGTAAAGGAGCTACTGTACCACACTCTATTCCGAATAGTCTGTCACCCGAAACAGGTCTAAATAGTTCACGCCTCGGGCAAGTAGGCCATGATTCAGCTCTTCTTTCAGAGAAGATAGATAGATTGATTCCTGGTCTGTATGATCTGAAGGATCTAGCTCACATTGCTGAGTAGGAGCCGAATGATCTGAATGTCCTAAAACATGTTTCCTGCATACTATGATATGTACTACTGTGCACAAATCCTGCACACAGCCACCCAGAAATGTAAATTAAGATCTAGAGTATCTACATGTAGATGTATATAAAATTATTTGTAGATGATGTATCTCTAGATCATACATCTGTACCAGGTAGCTGATATATCTGTAAATGGTATATCAGTAGACGGTCTATCTGTAGATGATCAATCTGTAAACCATCTATCTGTAGACCATATATCTATATATATATCATGATCCGTCCGAGGTGTGAGGTATTCGGATTTCGATAAGGAACAGACAAAACGGAAAAATGGGAACGAAACAAAAAATGGGAACGGACGGTTTTTTTTAGAAAGCAAACCAATTGTGTACAACTCCAAGAAAAAAAGTTGACAGTCCTGTGGGGCTGTACAGCAGCCTTCGAATGAGCTGTCGCTCAGGCTGGAAGTCCTCGGCATCGCCGCGGTAGCCAGCATCTAGAGAAATCACAATAGAGCCAGCGTATATCGCTTTTTGCGCCCACCCGAAGGCACGAGATGGAGCATGACCGTTCTGACGAGCTCCTCTCACAGGGCTGGCCAAGGGGTTTCGCAGGATCATTTTGGTTCTCTGGTACACCACATGGTTCTGGAGATACGGCTTGGTTCTCATTTTAGGCTTCGTTCCCATTTTTCCGATTTGTCTGTTAAGGGCCAACCATGTATTTACCGACGCTAACTGTAGTTACTGCAGCTTCTCCCCGCAACCATGGTGATGCAGTTCTGACGGGGCGATAGAATAGCCTACGACAAAGTCTAGATGTAAAGTGCTTTAGTTCGCCCCCGAAACACTTTCAGGACCGCAGCCCCGTTTTGGGGGCAAACTACTTGAAATTTGACTGGTTTGTCCCCCAAACGGGACTGCGGTTCTAAAGGGGTTAAGGCTATTATTATGTTTTCCTTCCGACAATACAGCCTACATGCCATTCCAATATAAACTGGATATTCTTCCGCAAATCAGCAGAATATCAAATACGCTCCTCTGCCAGCCGTTTCCCAAATACCATTCCCCACATCATTTCATCTTAGCGATATATCCTATTCCTCGTCAACGTTCCATCCCCAGGTCACATTCCTACTATATATAGGTATTTTTGTTTTGCCCTCTGACAGGGAACCGTTCATGTTCCATTCCAACTTGAATCGAACATCTTTTAATGCGGTACCGCAGCAGTATTCTTCACTAATTACGAGTATTTTGTTCTCGAATGATGGGGGTGCTATATTGTCCCGCACTTAATCCAAGTAGTTCCGCAGGGGTTAAGTAGTGGTCCTACCAGTATACCTAACCCCGTTTCGCTGCGCACGGCAGGCGTTTTTCTTAGGGGAAGCTACTTCTAGGTACCAGTGTTATGTTGGTAGCAATCTGTCGCAGCTCGAAAATGCCCACTTAATACTTCGAAAAGTAGCAGTGTAAAGCCATAGGCTCAACAAGCAGCCATCTGTCCATTTTAGCACTGTTGGGTGTTTCTCCCCGGCATGGAAAGCCAACCGCTGGCATGACACGTGGGACGTTGAGGCTGCGGTAAAGCGTAGCGGTTCAATCTGTAATGATTTCAACGGAAGCAAATCAAACTACCGGTTGTATACCAGCGCGATGCAGCTGCATGTCAGCAGCGGCTGGGTTTGTTCTGCATGATGAGAGGGCTGCATTGGAGCCTGGACGGACGGGTAGTACGCGCAAACGACACGAAAGTGTTCGCTGACATTTACCAGTACCCACAGGAGTGTAAGTAAAAAAACACATACCCCTCTATCCATTAGCGAGACCCCACCAGGAGGGGTATGCTAAAACTAAGTAAACAAACCCTTTTGAAAGAAAGCGCCGTCATTTAGGTTTCCAGAAATCCCACGCCAGCCGCAGTAGTCTGTTTAGCGTTCTGATGTGTACGACAATAATAGCGTCCTTGTGTCTCTTTGTCATTCACCCGTGGTGCTTAGGACAAGGAAACCCCAAAACCGAAAAGGGTTACGTGACAACAACCCACCCGAATGAACACAGCGCTTGTTAAGCGGTGCCATATAGGTACGGTGGGGCTTTTACTTGATTCCATGATAATAGCACAAACATTATCCACTGACGGGGGGAATCCTCAACGGAGCAGCCATGTACCAGACCATTGTGTCAAAGTCGCATCCGAAGCGTGTTGCGTATTATCCGTATTTGCATATCTATCTATGTATTCGATTGTGGTACATCGGGTTTAAAAAAGGCGTTTGTTGGGCGGACCTTCCTTGGCGATCTTCTTTGCGTCAGGAGCCACAGCCGATTTAGGGTGGTACGTTTACCCCTATATATATGCAGAACACTACGGCCATGCATGTATGCCATACATGGAGGGGA
The DNA here is from genome assembly GCA_031213475.1 of Nereocystis luetkeana. Classification (NCBI taxonomy): domain Eukaryota; class Phaeophyceae; order Laminariales; family Laminariaceae; genus Nereocystis; species Nereocystis luetkeana. The sequence continues at coordinate 15,248 of JARUPZ010000990.1, read as the reverse complement.
CCTTCACTTACCACCTATTCGAGCAAATAGTTGAGGGACACTGTAGACGAGACCAAAACTAACCTCAGCCCTAACCGCAAACCTGAGCCAGTCAGATGGACCCAATCAGCGTGGGATTAGCAATAATAGTCCCTTTGTCTCCCGTCTCCTACACTATGAAGTATGGTATCATTTTCTCGAATGAGTCGAAAGCTCTATTGCACATACATACCTGGTATATGATTTCCTCAATAAGCAATAGTTACACATCATAGACCCTTCATGAGGCATTATACAGTCCGTAGTATTCGCGATCGAGGTACCGTGCAGATACAGTCATGTACAGAGCATGCAAAGACTAGGTTCGACGAAATCCTCGACCTCAGCGCTCACGTTCTATAATGAACCAATATTAACAGTATGATAACCCACCGAGCATGCCGGCCATCGAGAAGAGAACGTCATTCGGGCAGAGTTCCTTGTCCACCTTCAAGGTGAACCATTGGCTATCTCCGCCAGACATGGGTTTTGACCCGTACGCGACGCCGCACACGAAATCGACCACGTCCTTGTCGTCCGAGCGGTCCTGGCAACGAATAGAACATTCCAACGAATAGAACATTTCCAACGAACAGAAGATGCCAACGGATATAACATTCCACAGAGTAGGGCACTCCAACCGATCGAGCATTCTAAAGAATATTTACATATCAACGAATATAACATCCCAACCACAGAAACCATTTATTTCGAAGGGTGGCATTGAGGCGATCACGATGCGTTGGGATAAATCATACGATGTACGTATTTTCCGCTGTTCGCAGGAACTTACTTGCGTGGGTGGGTATCTGCATCAGTAGTCGACTACTACCGTGCCTCCCGTGCCCCGTGATGGAAGGCAATAACGACTATTACGGGGGGGCATAGTTAACAGGACCAAATATTGTTAGTAAAAATGGTTAAACATATAGTTTTTTATGTGTACCATAGGTCCTGTTAACTATGGCCCCTCGTAATACCAGGTATTACGGGGGGGCATAGTAAATAAGACCTACGGTACGGACGAAAACCTATTTATTTCCCTATTTTTACAAACAATATTCGGTCCTATTTACTATGGCCCCCCGTATTAGATTAAACTATTTTACCCCGTTCACGGTGTACCAGATACAGCAATAGGATCGCCCCAATTGCCCTTTGTCGTCAGGAAAGGTGGGCAGCGAAGGGGGCGCTCTCACCAGGAGGGCAGACATGTCGCCGTCCTCTGCCAGCAGCTTGAAGTCGTCCTCGACTGGCCAGCCGAGTTCGAAGCCTTGGATCTCCTACACACAGGAGGGACAGGCGAAACCAGTGGCAACAGCGGTTCGTGGGATCGTGGGGTTTGGACGGGTCAATAGAGATCGACCCATCCCAGGGCTATATGGCATAGTTCCCGTTTATCTCTAGGGGAAGCCCACTGCTCACTTCGGGCAAGCATCACGCGAACGTACAACGACCCCCGCGTGTGATAAACACCTCCCCTCGGATGAGCTTCGAAGCGGATTCTCTCGGCAACGGTGAAGGCGTACTGACTACGCCGAACGATGCGTCTATGGAAATATCTTGTAAATATATATCCGAAGCCACGTTGTTCGTGCCCCCCTGTGGGTACGGAAAAACACTGCTCGGAACTTCGTCCCAGCCCAGGGTGTGCTGCATTCAGTTTCTGCTTGTTTTAAGAAGCCATTTTGCGGGAAACATGGGTATCGTTATGTTCTCTTCTGTCAATGCAAGGTTCCAGCAGCCATAGTTCAAACATACAAACGGATATAGCGCTGACCCTCTCTCTGGTGCCACCAACAGCAAAGCATGGACGAGGCGGCAGGCGGCGGAAACGATTTCACATGAAGCTTTGCTTCAAGACATACCCACCCGCGCCCGATGTTTGACGCCTGTCCGAAAGCGAGAAGATAGAACCCGTTCGGTTTTGGAAATCAATTTCCTTTGATATGGTAAGATACCAGTGGTCCACCAGATAGATGCCCCTACCTGTTGAGTTCTTCTTTTGGTTCAAGATTTGGACATCAGCAAGGCTGCGGTCCATCGTTTCCACCATTATTCACGTCTTTGCACTCGCTCGCTGCGTGGACGAGACCTGAGGTGAAACTCGGTTCAATGTTCCGATCATATTCCCTCGTTGTACGTAAGTGTTTTGCGTCAAGGTGGAGTGATCCATGCGATCCTGTAGACTGCGACAACATATTCGTGGCTGACAGGCGCGATCTGCTACATACACGCCCTTGGTACTTCGGAAATTATGTAGTCTGTCATTACACCGCGGTCGGGCTTAACCCCTTTAGAACCGCAGTCCCGTTTGGGGACAAAACTACTTGAAATTTGACTGGATTGTCCCCAGAACGGGACTGCGGTTCTAAAGGGGTTAAGCACCCTTCCGATTCGAGGCTAGCGTAAAGATTGTGATGGCACTATTTTTAGACGATTCGAGTGCGCAACGTCGATGCGCGCGCTACTCGTACAGATCAGAACCCCGGCAGCGAGAACAGCGGACGGAGATCGATATTATTGACAAGAAAATGTGAAATTCGGAGGGCCGTGTTTATATTGAAGTTAGTGTAGAATGCACCCACTCTCGAACAAGAAATCCAGCCTGAACCAGCTTGTGCCAGTTTATGGTCTGTACGCAGGCATGTATGTATGCAAAATGAAAGCGATCGCACATCCCCACGAGTTCCGCCGGCGTCTTGTGCTGCGATAACGGTACTGCTGTACTTTTTCTTGTTCTAAATAATTTCTGGAGGAGGGGGGTTCTCAATCATTGCAGCTGAGGAACTACCCAGTATCGTCTGCTTTTTCAGTAGTTTTCGATGCAAGTAAGAAGAATTGGCAGAGGATAAGATTGGTGGTTGTCGACGAACTAGATGTTAGCTTTCTCATTCTCTCTCATTCTGAATGAAGAATGCCCCGCACCTTGTCGAAACGCAAATTTAAAATTTGATGATGATCGTATAAGCCTCGTAGTTCAGAAGAGTGTTCATCGGATCAGGCGTACGCTCTTGTGGACGCCGTATGCTGGGTGATACGAAGAGCTCTCCTCGAGTGAGGAGGCCTCAGAAAATATTGAGCGCCCTTATCGTGGCAACATCGCCTTTAAATTTAGAGACGTGGTTACCTCATGTATAGGGGTAGCGCCTATTTGTTCTGAGGTTTTCTGCTCACTCGAGGAGCTAGCTTTATCCCCCCTCCCCCAGAAGCACTCACGAGAAACAGTTCACGCTTGATTATCCTCGGCATGTCGTACTTAGTAGTTAAAGTTCGAATTTCGATCATATGCAACACAAATGGGATCTTCGCCGAGTGCATATTGTACGTAGCTACCCAGCTGGGGCGCTCCGTCATTCAGAATTAGTTAGGCCAAACATGGTATAAGGAATGCCCTATCGTAGCACGCCTCCCGAGCACTAGGAACCCGATGGATGAGCCCCATGCCGCCCCCCCCCCCCCTGCCTCTCGGTAAAAGATATCTCACCTCGGTATGGGCCATCATGAGGATGGGAGAGAATGGCTGCTGGTGTGTCAAGTTCTTCACGCGGATCTGGTGGACAGCGAGCACGTTACCGATAGCGCGAGGTTCGGCGCACATCGGACACAAAAAACGCCATAGTCAGGTTACGGAAACAAGGAACAGCCGCACTAGATCAATCTCTACCCTTGAATGTATTTCGGTCACGTATCAAAGATACACCCCTAATCGACTAGTGTGTGCACGGTAGCTTCGCAATGGTTCAGATGTTTATTCGAGTATACAACTTGAAGTACAATAAACAGTAAACATATGTATTAATAGTCTGTTTCTGCTGCATTGGGCAAATGAATGAGAATGCTCTCTCTCATGGCCAACTTTTGCAACTATTCATACCCGAAGTACAACAACAGGGTGGTACCTTTTGTGCGTGCCTCAGTAGGATGTTCAATTTCCACCCTGCTATTTGTAGGCCTTTGCGCTGTAAGGACACTCAAGCTTTCGAACGAAACCACTACACCTCGAACAGAACATGATCCGCATCATCTACTGATGATGCAGCTCCTCTATTACCGTAGTGAGAGGTTGCGCATGATCAGCACACAGTGCACATCCAATCCCAGGATGGCATGCGCTATAGACGGTGAAGGTTGCTGCACGACTCCCACCCGGCAGCATGATGAGCTAGATCATACAGACCATGCAAGCCCGGGGCCACATCTGTCTGCCTTCGACGTGTGCAGACCAGCAATATCGGGGAAATCCATTATCTCTCTGAGGTAGGTGTGAAACCTGCTGTATGTATGTGCGAAACATGTGCCCCGTTTATTATGCAAAACATGCTACCAGTACAACTCTTTTATGACAGCAGTAGTACGGACTGGCCAACGAGAAACATGTCATGTACGTGCGAGTCCGTAATCTGAGCGAACCTTGGAACCTCGTTGTGACACCGCGCTTAAAGACAACCTCGAGCCTACATCGGGTCGATATGTATGTACCGGTAGGAATTTGGTGCAGCGCTCGCCGCTGCAAAGCACGAATATTTAGTCTAGTTTTCTTAGCGCCCTCCAACAAGCGAGCGGTTCAAGAGCGAGCTTGCTCGTTGCTGCTGTTGGCTGCTAAAAATGCAACAGTTATTATTACGGCCTTGTAGGATGGTGCCACTGCTGTATCCATGAATGAGAGACCACGCGGCGAACCGCTTGACTGACCGCCCCACGGAAACCAGTCCAGGCATGCCAAGGCACGCCCCTACTCACCAAAACAAACCCACTGAGTTCAATGCATGGTACCAGGTAGCCTATTTCATGCAGGGTAAGCGGACCTGTGCAACAACAAAGCCTTCTCTTTCGGTGCCTGTAACATTGTGGTCATCATGGCACTCAAAAAGTGATACCAGTATAATACGCTGTGTACTCCTATTATAGGTGTGGCACTGCCCACATGTGTCCCACACGAGGTTGTCCGTAATATTTGAATCCTTCATCGTGGCTGCATGCAAGCAAGTGTGTTTCGTGGTCCGAACAAAAGCATTGCAGACGCATCATGCCACGAGGGGTCGTTCGATCGGCATCGACTTGGTACCATATTATGCTCAACATTTTGCCCACGATGGGTGAACACGTCACGGGTTTATCCCGATTGCGGCTCTGTACGTAAATAAATGGTTCAACCCAGGCAAATGAATACGATGTACGAATACGGTATTATCGTTGTTTAAAATGGCTGCATGTCTTGAAGCATTTTCGGTGTTAATCTCGCCGCACCCACAAAAAAGATCACTACGCAACTCGTGCCGTGTAACACCCCCTCGGACGTTTTTCTACGAATACGCCGAGCGGTGCGCGCCTTTGTAGCCTTCTCCACGAAATAACACCGTTATGTTCGTTGCGTGTGCCCCCCCCCATGCTTTGCAGGAAACAGGGTCTGAAATTCGTCCCAGGGGAGGGTGTTTTGCCTTCATTATAGAACACGGTGGTGCTCATATCCAGGCACAGATTACACGCGTCACACGAGGTGACCCTTGGGTGAGAGGGTTCAAGCGTCGCTCTTCGATGCATCCATTCAACTATTTGTTCAAATATACGGGCAACTTCGTGCAGTAAAATCAGCAGTGCCGCCCTGTACAATATAGTACCCGGGGGTAGCTTGAGCAAACCGGCGTTGTCGGCAACCCGAAAACATGTTGCAAAGTACGAGGTATGCATTGATCGCATATACCGCACACCACGGGTAGGGGAGTACACCGCCACAGTATCCGTGTTAACAGTGCAGTATTAATAGTGGTCTGTTAACCCCTTTAGAACCGCAGTCCCGTTTTGGGGACAAACCAGTCAAATTCTAAGTAATTTGCCCCCAAAACGGGACTAGGGTCCTAAAAGGGTTACTGAGACAATTATTACTAACTCGATTATCCCTTCGAGTATCTAGAAAGTAGAGACTGCTGTAAAGCAGGGTATAAAACGTCTCTCGCTGCAAGTATACGATATATACACTCATTTACTTATTAGCAGGCAGATTAAATACGTACGGTAGAAACTATGGGGAATCATCACTAAAGATCCAACCCGCCGGCGGAGTAACCGCCACCGCCGGCAACCGCGCGCGTTGTGCGTGTATATGTCAGCAACAAAAGAAGGCGTATACACTTCCTGAAGGTGAATACTCGTATTCACGGAGATTTTGTGCTCGGCGCGTAAAGTCGACTTTCCGACCCTGTCTCTAACGCGAACAATATTCCAGTGATCCCAGCACTGTCTGGTGATCATCAGTGCTGGGATTTTGTGCTTGGGAATTACTCGGAGTTGCTTCAGCCGGGGTTGATGTTGTGCTTGGAAACAATATGCAATGCTATCCGTAAACAGTGCTGCGGATGAATGTTATTAATACTACTATTATTATCAATAATACTTAATGGCTTAAGATTATTTCAGAAATTAATACGTATGCGGTGATGATTCGCGCGAGAGCCTCGCCGAGAACCAACAGCAAAAAGGGGACAATAATATAACGCTAGCTCCTTTTTACTACGTCGTGTCACGTACCAACAAATTTCAAATTTCCAGTATACATACACATGCGTGTCGTATCAAAACACCCGAGGTATAGTCTAGAGTAGTATTGATAGCAGTATACTGCTGTATACCAGGGTATCATAGAACCGTGGGACAAGCGACATAGATATACTATGCACATGTCAACAAGAAACGAACTCCTGTAGTTCAACCTGCTTCCTCTACAGATAGATAGATATGCTCCTGCCACGTGACGTGTCTGGCGACGTTTATCGCTTCCCACCAAGACCCTAGAGGGCACAGCGACAGCAGACTGCTGCGGGCAGTATTTTCACGTCCTTATTGATGAGTTCACCTTGTATTGCAAGTAGGAGGAGGAGGAGGAGGAGACGTCTGAGAGGGTGAGGGCAGAAGAGGCTGCGATCAGCAGAGCAGAAACGCATCGAACCATGGTGCTGGCTGATTGAGGATGTGTCTATCTGACGATGTTGGCCGTGTCCAAGATATCGCAGGAAAGAGAGCTGGTTGGATGGAGGACGGTTTGAGGTTGGTGTCTGGATGTAAGATGCCTGGGGTGTGTGTGGGAGACAGCGATCGCTCAACGCTCGAGCTTTTGGGAGGCATATTTGTGGAAACTTGGATCCTATCTCGCCGAACAGCAAATATCTACAACTATTATTACTACTACTGTAAAAAGTGCCACTCTCTTGGTGTGGGAAAGTGATGGGACAATCTACGGGCAGAATTATAAGCCCCGTGTAATTATTTGTATGAGTACAGCAACGGTCCTTATATTTCCGTCAAGGGAGGGGGATATGTGGCAATGTGGTATTGTGGCCATGTGGCAATCGGCGATGATTTCCGGCCCGTTCGTTGCCGATTGGGGAACAGACCAGACACCAGGCAGAGCCGGCCGGAGCACGTTACGCACCGCGCGCATTTATTTGCTGGAGCAAGGTGTGTACGATGTAGACGATGTACGATGTATGATGATAGGATATGGGCGACGGAATCTTGAAAGTTCCTGGGCAAGGTGTGAAGATGTTCATGTTTTTTGTGGAACGACAACAACCTGTTATTTTGTATTTTTTGTTCAAGTGTGTGATTCGGCGATTCATGCTCCATTTTTTATTCTTCGCCAGCCACAGTAGTAGTTGAAATTATTTTTTCGCGTTTTTCAGGTGACTTTCCGGTCGGGATATCATCATGCACCACACTGCTGCCTAGAGTCGAATGCTCCTGAGTCGAAGTAAATAATTGGAGATCTTCCGCCTATTATAATCCCGTCTACCATGGGATGTTGTCAGCAGCGCTATCGATATTTACTATTGATATCAGATGATGCGTATCGTTAAAAACGGCCCAAATATATACCAGGTATGTTTGAAACGAACGAATCGTGTGGCTTCTGCCGTGTGAGCCGCCGTAGTGCTCCTCCTCCTCCTGCTTGCTCTGTTGTTGCAACGATATAGGAGTAGTAGTAGTAGTAGTAGTAGTAGTAGTAGTAGTAGTAGTAGTAGTAGTAGTAGTAGTAGTAGTAGTAGTAGTAGTAGTAGTAGTAGTAGTAGTAGTAGTAGTAGTAGTAGTAGTAGTAGTAGTAGTAGTAGTAGTAGTAGTAGTAGTAGTAGTAGTAGTAGTAGTAGTAGTAGTAGTAGTAGTAGTAGTAGTAGTAGTAGTAGTAGTAGTAGTAGTAGTAGTAGTAGTAGTAGTAGTAGTAGTAGTAGTAGTAGTAGTAGTAGTAGTAGTAGTAGTAGTAGTAGTAGTAGTAGTAGTAGTAGTAGTAGTAGTAGTAGTAGTAGTAGTAGTAGTAGTAGTAGTAGTAGTAGTAGTAGTAGTAGTAGTAGTAGTAGTAGTAGTAGTAGTAGTAGTAGTAGTAGTAGTAGTAGTAGTAGTAGTAGTAGTAGTAGTAGTAGTAGTAGTAGTAGTAGTAGTAGTAGTAGTAGTAGTAGTAGTAGTAGTAGTAGTAGTAGTAGTAGTAGTAGTAGTAGTAGTAGTAGTAGTAGTAGTAGTAGTAGTAGTAGTAGTAGTAGTAGTAGTAGTAGTAGTAGTAGTAGTAGTAGTAGTAGTAGTAGTAGTAGTAGTAGTAGTAGTAGTAGTAGTAGTAGTAGTAGTAGTAGTAGTAGTAGTAGTAGTAGTAGTAGTAGTAGTAGTAGTAGTAGTAGTAGTAGTAGTAGTAGTAGTAGTAGTAGTAGTAGTAGTAGTAGTAGTAGTAGTAGTAGTAGTAGTAGTAGTAGTAGTAGTAGTAGTAGTAGTAGTAGTAGTAGTAGTAGTAGTAGTAGTAGTAGTAGTAGTAGTAGTAGTAGTAGTAGTAGTAGTAGTAGTAGTAGTAGTAGTAGTAGTAGTAGTAGTAGTAGTAGTAGTAGTAGTAGTAGTAGTAGTAGTAGTAGTAGTAGTAGTAGTAGTAGTAGTAGTAGTAGTAGTAGTAGTAGTAGTAGTAGTAGTAGTAGTAGTAGTAGTAGTAGTAGTAGTAGTAGTAGTAGTAGTAGTAGTAGTAGTAGTAGTAGTAGTAGTAGTAGTAGTAGTAGTAGTAGTAGTAGTAGTAGTAGTAGTAGTAGTAGTAGTAGTAGTAGTAGTAGTAGTAGTAGTAGTAGTAGTAGTAGTAGTAGTAGTAGTAGTAGTAGTAGTAGTAGTAGTAGTAGTAGTAGTAGTAGTAGTAGTAGTAGTAGTAGTAGTAGTAGTAGTAGTAGTAGTAGTAGTAGTAGTAGTAGTAGTAGTAGTAGTAGTAGTAGTAGTAGTAGTAGTAGTAGTAGTAGTAGTAGTAGTAGTAGTAGTAGTAGTAGTAGTAGTAGTAGTAGTAGTAGTAGTAGTAGTAGTAGTAGTAGTAGTAGTAGTAGTAGTAGTAGTAGTAGTAGTAGTAGTAGTAGTAGTAGTAGTAGTAGTAGTAGTAGTAGTAGTAGTAGTAGTAGTAGTAGTAGTAGTAGTAGTAGTAGTAGTAGTAGTAGTAGTAGTAGTAGTAGTAGTAGTAGTAGTAGTAGTAGTAGTAGTAGTAGTAGTAGTAGTAGTAGTAGTAGTAGTAGTAGTAGTAGTAGTAGTAGTAGTAGTAGTAGTAGTAGTAGTAGTAGTAGTAGTAGTAGTAGTAGTAGTAGTAGTAGTAGTAGTAGTAGTAGTAGTAGTAGTAGTAGTAGTAGTAGTAGTAGTAGTAGTAGTAGTAGTAGTAGTAGTAGTAGTAGTAGTAGTAGTAGTAGCAGTAGTAGTAGTAGTAGTAGTAGTAGTACGAAACATGCTATCATCATACCTGCCTGGTTGGGGGTTCGTTTTTGTAGCGTCACATGTCACATACCTGGTAGTTTTTATCGAGTACGTACGTACCATACATAAACGCCGACAAAGCTGAAATACCACGTACGCACATTTTGGGGTAGCACCGGACATGATACATATACACATCCATTCACGGGTATTTCTCGGTTATCTTTAATTTCTTAGAGAACCCAGGATCCATTGAGAAGTCGAAGTAAAACTACTGTAGTTGTACAGCGGATACCGTAGCCCCTTTACATGCTAGGATATATGTTCAATTAATAGTCGTTTCAATATTGCCCGGGGCATTATTTCCCGCCGGGCCAAAGTGTTTATAGGAGCCTGTTCTTTGACGCAAAGTCGGCTGGTGGTGTCTGCTGTGGTAGCCATGGCTTGTAGTGAGAACAATAACAACATAGCATGCGAAATAAACCTATACTTCGAAGTATATATTTGTTGTCGAGGACTGACAGCCCAGCATTCCCAACATTTGTCAGGTCTTCAATCGAGTCACGATTTCAGCCGCGGGTGTCAACGGCGTGTCCTGTAGGCCGTGGAGTTTACGCGGGGTACCCATTAGGTCATTGGGCGGCTGTGGGTCGAACGTGGGTCGCACGTAGGTTGCACGTGGGGCATGGGGCGCCTATATAAGGGGTGCATTTTTGGCTCGTCTTTCGGGTTTGGGGCGTTCGTCAGGGGTCGGCGGAGTGCCCGTGGAGTGTCCGTGGGGGCCCCGTGGGTCGCACATCGATCGCCCGTGAGGCGTCCGTGGAGGGTCTGTGGGGCGTCGATGGGGCGTCCGTGACGTGCCCGCTAGGGCGCTCATGGGGTGTCGCTGGGGCTCACACGAGGTGTAGGTGGGGCGCCCAAAACACGCGAAGGGCGTTGACGGCACTGATTCGATCAGACACTTTGGAACCCGACACAGTTTCTAGGTGACACGTTCGGTCGGATATGTTTGGGCTTTCCATACGGAAGATCCACGCTAACCTAGGGTATTCGCCGGATCTCGGAGACAACGCCGAGGCCCTTATTAATGCCGCGCCCGATTATTGGTGAAGGGGTGTGTTGATAGGGTTGAGGTCGGTTCGAACACTAGAAAGAGGGGAAGAGGACAAAACGAAGGCGCGGCAGCAATGTTGTTTGTTTTATCGTCACGTTTACATACCCCACCAGGTCAGCTCGCAACCTTCGGTTGCACCTAACCCTATTTAGGACTGCAGTCTCGCTTTGGGGGCGATTCGAGTGCCTTGTCCCCAAAACCGAACTGGGGTTCTAGAGGGGTTAACGGCCTTCTGGAAAACCGTGGTGTGAGGTGGTTGCTATGGGTGCACTGTCCAGGGCAACACCATTACTGTTAGTGGTCACACGTAAGTACCCCCCCCCCCCCGCCCCCCTCCCCGGTGCACGCACTCATTTTTATCGAGCATACGGTGATATGGCTCAGCATTAAGTCCCGCTCCTCGTCGACTGGCGTTGACTCTCGCCAATCCGCGCTCTCGCGCTGAGAAATGGAAACCGCGCTTGTTCATAGCAAGCCATGCATGTGCACGTCAAGGCAGAGCCAAACTGGTTGCCAACGCGGTCGCCAAAGCGGTTATTTGGGCGTCATGCGCTTCATGGCGAGGACGCAGACTACAGCAAGGTAAGGATAGAGTCCGTCAAAGCGTACCGGTAGTAGTCCATCCCGTCTTATTATGTGTCCTTGAACAAATGGCCCACCATGGAGGATGCCTTGATCAGCTGCGAACACAGCAATAGCCCAGCGCCCCAACAGAGCTCCAACTCGACGCCGTCTACTTGCAGCACTACTATAGCGATAGTGCCACTCGTCGACGTCGCCAGGGCTCGCATGGTTTAGGAGCCATCTACGCGAATACGTATGTAGGATTGAAAATAGCCTGCGGCGAGTATTTTTTGGGGAGGGAGAGGCAACACAGCGACAAAACACGAAAAAAAAAGCATCCTCGCTTTAACCAAGCTTCTAGAAAACGCGTGCAACAGAGTGGGAAGCCCATCAAGCGGCGCGCGAGTCGCACATCCTCTCCTCCCCAAGCAATCAACCCGGCTGCTAGGTGTGGTCAGTCCTGTAGCGAGTAGGTTTAGCAATCTCGGAGAAGGGATATTCAGGGATGTTTTTGACTTGAAAAAAACGTACCGTGGTCTACACTTCGGAATCGTCGTCCGATACTGAAACATTTCCTGGTTCCATGCAAACGTGGGGCAGCCGCGTTTATGGCGAGTTTTGGCCCGTTTCGGCTGCGGTTTGGGGTCAGGGTTGGGGTCAGGGTTAGGGTTAGAGTCAGGGGTTGGGTTGGGTCTTCGCGCGTACCTTGATCCCAACAGGAACCAATGCACCTGAACAGCCTACCAACCCAAAGATCCCTTCTCCCAGATTGTTAAGGGTCCTCGCTGTAGCAGCCACAACTTTTCGGCTCTTCCTTATTTTTACTCAGATAGCCGTCATTGACGACACGTCAAAAAGAAAAAAGAAAAAGCGTTGCAAGGTCGCAAGTTTTGAGAAAACTATTTCGTCTTGCCAAGTTTCTATCTACTGACAAAAAAGGTTTTCGGGAGCGTTCCCTTAGTCATTCCTCCGCAAGTTTTCTATTGGGCCTTTGTTGCTGTCATTTTCTTAAACCCTATGGCACGTTCTGGAGCCGAGACCTGAAGATTCTCACCGATGTCTCGTCAAACGATGGGCCTTACCCGAACACATCGGCCTCCTCCACGTCACCTTCCTCCTCTGCGCCGGCTTCCACCTCTGCTGCATATATTGCCCAGCCACAGCCCAAGACCCTCACAAAGCCGCTACCCAGGGCCGTCCACTCTAGTACATACTTCCAGGTACTTGTCAACGCTGCCAGGGCTCGCAGATTTAGGAGCCATCTACGCGAAAACGTACTGAACACCGTTAGCTATCTTGCTACCGCTAACCGAACATATCGGCCTCCTCCCCGTCATTATCTTCATCGATGCCGGCTTCCGCCGCAGCTTCTTCCGCGGCTAGCTTCTTCTCGAGTTCATCGAAGCTGAACTCGTTGAAGCCTCGCTCGTCCTGGAGGGGTACAAAAGGATTCATAAAGGGGTGTAAGCATAACGGAGGACACCAGAAGCAAAACAAGGAGTGAAGGCGAGAAAGCAAGTCGGTCGGTCCGAATAGCACAGCAAGGCAAGACAGAGAAAGTTTACTGAGCGCTCGCCTTCAAGGTAGACATGATGGGGGACACCAGGAGAAAACCAAGGAAAGAAGGAAGGAAGGAAGGAAGGAAGGAAGGAAGGAAGGAAGGAAGGAAGGAAGGAAGGAAGGAAGGAAGAAAGGAAGGAAGGAAGGAAGGAAGGGAGGCAAAATGTTCGACCCGACTGGCGCAGCAAGGCGAGACTAATAAAAACATGTATGGCGTCCAGTCCGAAAGATCAACGGCCCGCACGTCAGACAGATCACGATCTGGAGACAAAACCCCTCACCCATCTTATCGATCAGACTCGATCGGTGCGTCCTGTATAGATAAAGCTACGGTAGTAGATGTGAGTTCGTAGAGCAGATATACACCTCTCACGTGCATAAATAGGCCACGTTTGACCGGTGGAGAAATCTGCTTGACACGGCTATTGCGCGCATGCCGGCTTGGGTGGGATCTGTAGGATACGGCTCTTGTTGCAAAACTCCTGGTACCTGGTATGCCATAACGGCAAACTTAGAACCTGTAGGATCTGTACTATCTATAGAATATATAGGGTATACAGGATATACTTCGTATAGGAATATTAGAACTCATAGGATCTATATATGATCTAAGGAGCTATAGGATGTATATGATATAAAGGATATCAAGGATCTAGACGATCTGGACGATCTATAGGATGTATAGGGCCTAGATAATATATAGCATATACCAGGTATACAGTAGGATCTATAGGATCCATAGGATTCATAGGATCTAGATGATATATTGGACCTCGATGATCTATAGGATATACAGGATCTGTAGGGTCTACTGGATATATATAACAATAGTACGTAGAGTGAACTATCTATCGAAGATCGTCATACGTCCCATGGGGGCGCTGCATCAAAAAAGGGTACTCGCTACAAGCGGATCAAATAGCTATAAAACAACCCACTACCTCACGGACCATATCGCAAAAAGAGTACACAACGTATCGTTAGAAGCGGACCAGCTAGCTAACAGTCCACTATCCTCACGTATAGTCGGTTCGTAGGCTATTTGTTGTGGATAGTGGATAGTGGATAGTCAGGTATTGGGTCCGGTTCCAACGAGCGCTCTCTCTCTCGATGCCCGGCCCCCATTGGACAGATGACGATATATTCATATATGGTCTACAGTAGATCTTAGTAAGCTTACCGTTCCGATATACCAGGTATTGCTCAACAAGACCCGTACCCTACAGACAGCACCCGTATGCTGGCATTCACGCAGGCAAGAAGGAGCCATGTCAAACAGATTTGTTTTATCACACTGGGTACGAACGATATTATTCACGACCCGACTACGGGCAACACATCAGTCAGAACCGAACACTGGCAGCGATGTGGAAATTCTTGTTCGTCGCGGGGTTCAAATACCACCAAGTACGAGGTATGTATCACCATGTATTGCAATGGCCCCCCGGTATACCATATCAACCATCTAGGACCACGCTACGCCCGTGCCGTACCGACTCGTTTCAACCATCGTAACTCCGACATACTAAAAAATCAGAACTGAGTATGTAGGTCAGAACCGAACAAATTAATCAGAACCCGAGCGTATTAACTAGGACCGAACATACTAATCGGGACAGAACATTATTAATCAGAACCAAACATATGAATTAGAACCCGAACATAATAATCAGAACCCGAACATATCAACTAGGACCGAACATACTAATCGGGACAGAACATATTAATCAGAACCGAACACATGAATTAGAACCCGAACATATTAATCAGAACCCGAACATATTGATGAGAACCAAACACTGTGTGCAAACATACATGGGGTGCAACATGGTTTTTTGTGTCCATCGTGGGGTTCTACTTGTAATGGCCAAGCCATCGCTTTGGTGTCGTCAGCCGTCTATCAATAGGATCAGCGTCAGCGCCCAGCAGTGGTTTCGGATAGGATCACGTCGCGCGCCCGCGGCGTACCGACTCATACCAACCATCGTGATATATCGGGACACCAACCAACCATTGTATCATCCCCAAATCAACCACTGTATCGCCAGTGTTTCCCAAGAGGGCTGAAAAGGCGCAATGGGGGCTACAGTATACTACCAGGTATTTTAAAATATATTCATGCCGGTGTAAATAAACATCACCGTGGCAATCACCACTCTGCCCGTAATTCTAGCTGTGAGCCTGACCAAAGCGCTGAGACACTAACCTTCAAGTTCTTGGCGAAGTTTTTGTACTGCACGATGTCCTCCGGCTTCACGGACTTGCGAGCCCTCCCGAGAGCCTCCTGCGGCCCGCACGCCGACGA
>JARUPZ010000989.1:0-25930 GCA_031213475.1 Nereocystis luetkeana | reverse complement strand
TCACCCCTTCATCCTGCCTGCTTGGTCGTCTCCGCTGATTTTGCATTTCGTCATCCAACCCAAGTCCAGTCGGAGGTGAATGCCGAGCGGCGTAGCTTGTATGGTTTCGTGTTGATTTCTTTGGGGTTACGTTTGACATCAGCGAACGACCGACCAACGTTCCACTGATCGGGCGGCTCCATTCAACCAGTAATCCACGGAGTTTGAGAGACCATCCTTGACACCCACATGGGGTGCCAGCTGGGCGGGTCGGGGCTGCGCCCGTACTGCCCTCCGTCGCCTCGACTGTGAAGACCCGAGCCTGTGTTCGGTCGTGCCCCGAGTATTAGGCTGACAAGGTATGTACAGCAGCAGCGGAGAAAAATGGAACGCATGAATTAAGCGGTTGCACGCGAGCTTTTTGGGATCTTTCAGTTCCCCCCCTCCCTCATTTTGCCTCGGTGTGCGTTCCTGTGTTGCAGGAGAGTACCGCAAAAACAAGCACTCATACCACACCAGTGTACCCGGGATGCAGTCACTTGGAGTATACTTTGTCCGCCCACAGGATCGCCACTTCTACGGCAGCAGTATCCCTGGTCGTCGTGCTGACCCTCTGGTCCTATGCTGGGGAACTACCTGCCCCCCGGTATATCTTTGACGAAGATCGCGGAACACGCGCGACCAACGTACGGTGCAGCTGCGGGCCTGAGCATCTACAATACCTTGTCGAAGTGCTAAGGGCGTTGACCACCCTCGCACTTTCCTTTGCGGCCATAGCGCCATAAGGGAAAAGTCCCCAGAAACCACCTCCCAAGCTTAACCCTTTTAGGACCCCAGTCCCGTTTTGGGGACAAACTACTTACAAGTAGAGTGTTTTGTCCCCACATATGGGAGTGCGGTTCTAAAAGGGTTAACATCACGTGTGTGATCCGGTTGCAACCAGTGCCACTTTGAGCCTAAATTCAGCACATTCCAATAATTCGTCATCTCGCTGGCCGAGGCCCCCGGTTGCACGCGATCTTATTTCTGTAACCGAAGCAACGTTTGGTCGTGAAATGAAAACACCGGGCGGGGAAAAAAGGAGCACTCCCTGCCATTCAGGATGATAGCTTCGCTGTGCACCTGCTCTTGCCCCAGCTCCGCTACTCTAAGTAGGCACACCGGCAAATATGAGGACATAACCCGTTTTTTTTCGTGGGTGGATTAAATGAGGCCTCCTGGCCCAGGAAGAAATCCTCGCGCGGGATAGTATTTCCGTAGTATTTCCCTGCTCATTCGCTTGTCCTTGAAAACAAGTATAGTGCTGGATTATGTGAGGTCTTCTGCTCCGGCAAGTGGTCCTGCCCATACTTCATTGTTTCCTTGCTCGTGACCTTCGCTGATCATCGGAATGAGTCATACGTATGTCTGGCGCATACTTCGCGGTATATCTCAATCCCGCCGCGGCTTGCACGAGGCTAAATCTTCCCGAATAGGCGGAGACAGGGACAAATCGATGGCTGTCACGCAGCTGCTGTCGCGCTCTCTCTCAAGCGTCCCCGACGCGCCTTCGCTCGAAGGCCTCAACCTAGTTACTACAGGGTAGTAGTCGCTACAAGTTAGCCCCGTGCTGCGCGCTCCATCTTCCAGCCCCCTTGCGCAGTAGCTTGCACGTCGTGAGGGGGTATCGTAGCCTTTTCTTTGCCCCTGACTGATGGGCATGTTTTTCGGGTAGGCATAGGTTTTGGTTGTCTCTCTTTTTTGTCACACCAAGTTGTCCAGGGGCATGGTGCGCAACGCCGGCATGCGATCCTGTTCAGAGTCCCGCACGACACCAACATATCCTCAGCATGACACCCGTACTTCCCTCGAACCCTTGTTCCTAATCTTCTGTTGCACCGTGATAATCGACGCAGCATTCCCAGTTCACGAGGCAAGGCGGGGAGAAATGGAAATGGCACAAAAAAATACACCAGGCAAAAGGTGCAGGAGCACCACGACCGATGGAATCAGCTCTGATTGTACGCCGATGCCGGTGGTGAAACGGAACGGAGGTTATCCTGGGGCAGCGGCCAATATCGCCCTTAGGAACATGGCGACCCACGCACATTTTTCTCCCACCCCCTCCGGCAACCCCAGTAGGGCCACAAATGTACGCGCTCCCACCACCGCAGCCGCCACCTCCGCTGGTGCATGCCCCATCGGCGGATTCCGTGTCAACCTCTCCACGGTGTACTTGCCGCACCCAGAATCTCTGATGGCAACCTCCGCCATGCCGCACGAGTGCGGTGGTGAGGTCGGGGTGGGAATCTACTCAACACAGGCCGCGGCGAACGCGGCACTGTATCGTATCTTCAAAAGAGCTTGTGGAGCCGAAGGCACCGCCTGCGCGGCGGGCATACTCGAGGAAAGCAGGGGAGGGTTGAAGCAGCGATGTGCCATCCGAGATGACGCGAAAGGTCGGGTCGACTTTTACTGGACTGCGCCTATCAGCGAACGTTGGAAGATAGTCGAGAAGGTGGAGGGCAAGAGCGTCGCCGAGGGATCTGGGGGTGTCAACCGGTCGGCCTCGTCGCCCCGCACACTTAACGGGACACCTGACGGAAGCTTGATGACCACAGGCACCGAGAGTAAGATGGCGACCCAATCACATGGACCCAAAATGGGGACAGAGTTGGTGCTAGCGTTGTCTTCCGAACGTCTTGGAAATCCCATCGAAGACGCGAGCGCTTCCTTCAACCCTAGCTATAATCCTGGAGAACAGGGCAAACGAAGGATAAAACTAGAGGATCGCACAATGACTCGCCCATTGACGATGCCTACTACGCCCAGTAGCGCCCCGACGGGCCCTGCTCCTGCCCCCGTGGCGGTTGCGTTGCCGCCTCCGCCTCGGCCTGACCGAATCTCGGCAATTCCTATTCATCGTGGCACACCACGGGCACACTTGCCATGCATGGTTAGTAATACCCTCGGAGCACCGCCTGCCTGCGACCCCGCTCGAGTTTTCACGGCGGAGGGCCGCAGCTGCGAGGAAGGGTGTCGGGACGAGCTGGCCTCACGGTTGTCCCCAATCGTCCTGAAGTTGGCGCCCATGCCTGTCTCGCTCGATTGGCTCCAGGTGATGCAGACATCCGAAATAATGGAGCACTCCACCGAAAGCTCGGACTCGACGGCCTCCCGCCAGAAGGCTGCCAAGGCAATGCTGACGGAGCACGTGGTGGCTCTGATGCATCACCACGGCCTACTCCTCGCGTCCAACCACTGCGTGCTCCTACATCGAGCGACTGAGCTGGGGGGGGGCGGTGGCGCACCGACGCAACTAGCAGCCCCCGAAAGAAGCGACCGTTCTGGCGAGGCTGGCGCAGCAATGGCTTTGACGGGAGAAGGTGGTCACGAAGATCGGGTGGAGGGCGCCGTTACGGGAGGGGTTGGAGCTGGAGCTGGCCAGGGTGCAGTCGGTGGGATGGCCAATAGCGAGGAAGACCGAGCTATGTTGAACCTGCTCCTGCAGCCACACCCCAATCGCGAGGTACGCAATGGGGGGGCTGCGTAGGAATACCGCTGTGCTACGTGGGGCGTTCCCCCCCCCCCCCCTCTGAATCTACCCCCACACCGATCAATTGTTCAACTGCGGTGTTCACTCGGCTAAACTTACAGAATCCGTGTAGTAACTACAACAACAGGGGGTGGGCGACAGCAGAAGCTTATGCCGCCAGGGAGGAGCTGGCGTGAAGGCTACATCAGCAGCAACAGCTCGTAACAATCGACCAGCAGCAGCCACTTCCAACCTGGGCACCGACTACTCACATTACCACTACTGCAAGAATATTTTTCAGCATACATCCGGAGAGCATCATGAACAGCTCTTAATAGTACACGGACGCTGTGCTGTGTGGTACACGGTGTTGGACTTTCGCCATATTCAAATGAAAAGGTGCCATGAAATGTGCGCATGCCTCTAGGGGGCGCGGGGTACAACTAATTAATGATCACCTGTAGCGATGAACGATCGTGTCTCGTTGGATTTTTACCGACTTCCGAGCGTTTTCGCTCTCTGATGTGATGCCTATGCTCTTTGAATCTGTGGTTCGGAGCACCTCTGTAGGCTTAGCGCAGGGCGCTCTTAAATCGACCTTCCCGCTGTATGTGCATGTTACGGCGGGTCCTCCCGAGGCTGGAAGCCGGTGAGCGTCCTTCGCGTTGGGACCGGCGCTAGCCGGATTGGTGTAGCTTTGGTCGCCGCTGTGGCTATACGGTTTGCTGGCTTGCCTGCTGCGATAGCCGTACGTTTCATATGCGGCCGTGGTACTCACGGCTCCTGCTGTCCCTCGAAGTCGCTGCTCGAGGGGGGACAGCGAAGACTCACTTTTAGCCGCTATTACCTTCCACCGTATCTCCCACACGACCACTGCTTGCTGTGGTTCGATGTGGAAGTTTGCTGAACACCGCAGGGCCCATCGTCGCGTGGTCAAACCGCTGTGTCTGATTTCCGACTTCATAGTCGAAGCTGTGCACGCCTGCTGCCTTGCTTTTCGTGTGACACCGACGTGTCGCACAGGACCCACCCGATATTGCGTGCATGGCATCGCTCTGCCCCGTTCTCACGTCACCGTTGTGTAAATTAATAATGGTGCCATCAAGGCTCACGTGACATCGATGTCCCCCTCCCCTCTCCCCCCCCCCCGGAAATGCCGTGTGGATACGGTTGTTCGGCAGATGAATGCAATGCTGTTGCCCGCCGTCAAAACGCTGCGGAACTTGAGTGGCCTGGCAACTTGGGTCGATTTCGACCTGCATCTACGTGCAGCCGCCGAGCTCACCTTTGACTTGGGCCTCGGGGAGGAGAGGCATATTCTCGAGACCACCATGTTTCGCGGTCAGCGACTGTTGGACGGGGGTGCGGATGCGAGGCAGGTTCTCTTCATGTTTACCGAGAAACTCCCCAACGCACACGGCGTGGACCAGGCGACTCTCGACAGCGATCTGATGGCCTTGAAGGCCATTGTTGAGGCGAGCGGCGGCTTCGTAAGGGCTGCCGACCGGGGTAGTGGGCTGGCCACGCCCGCAGCTCACGCCCCTCTCAACCCCCCCCCCCCCCTCGCAAACAATGGTATGGCGGCCCACCCCTCAACGACCCCGTGCCAGGACCCACGGCCGCGCGGTGCATGGACACACATCCCGCCTGTGGCGGCGTATCAAGCGGCAGTAGTGCCGGCGCCGCTGCCACACGTGGTGCCTCGGAGTCAAAGACGTGGTGGCCAGTCCAACGCCAGCATGGGAGGAAGAGGCTTCCAGGGCCCGCCCAAGTCCCAGTCCTCCGAGGACATGAAAGAGCGCCATCGTTTCAATAGCCGCTTACAGTTACTGCAGCAGGCCTACCCGGTTGTCGAGGGCGGCCCTACCTGCTATCCCTGCCAGCGCGCGTCAAGGAACCCGAACCACCACCACACGCAGTGCGCCTTTTCATTTTGCAGCAAATGCAAACGGGGTGGGCACCGCTCGAAAGTGTGCCCCAATATTAAACCTGGCTCCTAACGTCACCGTCGGCGGGAGCGGTACCGGTGGCGGTTAGGGGGCGTGGGGGTGCGAGGTGACGGCGTCCTGTAGCAGGACGGGCGGCCCTAGGGCAGCCGGGTGGGCTGTGATCCAGCGCGTATCTGTCGGCAATACGTACCCACCCGAGCAAGTCAGCCGCTAGTGCTTATGCCCCAGCTAAGTCGAGGGAATTGACATATGTTTTAAAATTTCATTTCACGTATTCCGCTCGCGCACAGACGGAGAGGAAGAAACAGGGAAGCGGAGTCGGTGTCTAGCAAAGGAGGCGTCGCGTGCACATGAACGTTGAGATTTTGGTTGGGTAAGGTGGCGCTATGGTGGAGAATAATATTTTACGAGTAGTTTAGTTGCCTAGGTTGAGAATAGGAAAAGGCGTACGTGGTTTGAGGTGGTTTGTGCTGAGGCAATGGGTGTAAATTTCCACAAGTGTCAACTTGTGGTCTCTAGAACGGATTCAGAAAACTTGTCTGTACAAAACTTGTCTGTCTGTCCGATCACAGGGTCACTCAATGGTCACCCACGGACAATTTTCTTTCGAAACGACGACACCCATGCCCCACTCATCAGGTCGAAGCCCTCGCGGAGGCGATCGTCCTGGTACAAACCACACCTCTTCGCGTGCCCTGTGTGTGGAGATATCAGAGTCGACTTCCAGCACCCCGACCAGGGTGACGGGACGTGAGCTCGTCAGAGGCCTGCGGAAAAAATGATGGTCGAATCCATTTTCAAGTGAAATAATATGAAACTCTGGAACAGCTGCGAACTGCTGTGCAACGAGCCATCGGCGGCAGTCGCAAAGGTGTTCCGTCGTTCTTCCCTCCTTTCCGCTTCGTTCCGTCCCTTCCACCCTCTCTCCCTCCCTCCCTCTCTGCATCCTTCCCTTGCTCCCTTCCTCTTCCCCTCCAGCACTCGCTGTCTCCCCTCCCTCCCTCCCTCCCTCCCTCCCTCCCTCCCTCCCTCCCTCCCTCCCTCCCTCCCTCCCTCCCTCGCTCCTCGTTCCTTGCTGTCTTGCCCTCCTTGGTACCTGGTACCTGGTAGGTAATCTGCTCGCCGAGGTTTTACTTCTTACCGTTTTTGGTGATATATACTTGTGTGCGATTAATTGAGAACACGAGTAAAAGTGAAAATATCCAAACTTTTACGTCGTGTTCAGACACGTATCGTAGCGTTTCTAATCTGATTTTGTTTCGTGGGCAGTAGTGATTGCCTGATATTTACGTCACGCGAGAGGGTCACATGCTGCTTTTTCATCGTTTTCAGTACCAGTTACCTGGAACCTCATGAAGGTTTGTATTGGAAATGAAGCGTACAAACTACGAATAGCTAGCGGGCTCTCCTCGTTTACCCACCGTATGCGACGGGCTTTACGCCACGGAGAAGGAGCAGGTCGAAATAAAAGTGGTATTAATTGGAGGGAAATAAAATATGAATTTTCCTCCTGTTTGACGATGACGAAGTTTCACCTATATTTACTGCTCCCGTACGTAGCTTGTTTCTTTGCTGTTTCTTTGCTGTTTGGCATGGCGGCCGCGTACGTACTATACCTGGCAGAAGGCTAGACTACAAAGTGCTACTACTCCTGTACCACAAACCGATCACAACGTATGTACCAGGTACTGTTGATAGATATATTACTACTATTAATACTACTGCTACTACTGCTACTGCTAATGCTACTCCTACCACTACTACTACTACTACTACTACTACTACTACTACTACTACTACTACTACTACTACTACTACTACTACTACTACTACTACTACTACTACTACTACTACTACTACTACTACTACTACTACTACTACTACTACTACTACTACTACTACTACTACTACTACTACTACTACTACTACTACTACTACTACTACTACTACTACTACTACTACTACTACTACTACTACTACTACTACTACTACTACTACTACTACTACTACTACTACTACTACTACTACTACTACTACTACTACTACTACTACTACTACTACTACTACTACTACTACTAGTACTACTACTACTACTACTACTACTACTACTACTACTACTACTACTACTACTACTACTACTACTACTACTACTACTACTACTACTACTACTACTACTACTACTACTACTACTACTACTACTACTACTACTACTACTACTACTACTACTACTACTACTACTACTACTACTACTACTACTACTACTACTACTACTACTACTACTACTACTACTACTACTACTACTACTACTACTACTACTACTACTACTACTACTACTACTACTACTACTACTACTACTACTACTACTACTACTACTACTACTACTACTACTACTACTACTACTACTACTACTACTACTACTACTACTACTACTACTACTACTACTACTACTACTACTACTACTACTACTACTACTACTACTACTACTACTACTACTACTACTACTACTACTACTACTACTACTACTACTACTACTACTACTACTACTACTACTACTACTACTACTACTACTACTACTACTACTACTACTACTACTACTACTACTACTACTACTACTACTACTACTACTACTACTACTACTACTACTACTACTACTACTACTACTACTACTACTACTACTACTACTACTACTACTACTACTACTACTACTACTACTACTACTACTACTACTACTACTACTACTACTACTACTACTACTACTACTACTACTACTACTACTACTACTACTACTACTACTACTACTACTACTACTACTACTACTACTACTACTACTACTACTACTACTACTACTACTACTACTACTACTACTACTACTACTACTACTACTACTACTACTACTACTACTACTACTACTACTACTACTACTACTACTACTACTACTACTACTACTACTACTACTACTACTACTACTACTACTACTACTACTACTCCATTACTCTTCTACGATTTTGTTGGTCGCTCGCGCCCGCAGCAACAACAAGCAGCACCGGCAGCAGAGCAACCTCAGCTTCTCAAGAGCAGTTCACACCGCACATGGCGCCGTCAACGATGTTTACGCTGCACCCTGTCAGCTATCCCCCGCATTTGGCCGCATGTCTTTGCCGGCCTTCGCGGAGTCCCCACGTTGGCACGCCCCATCCAAATCGGCTGTGCACTTTGTTTAGATATATTTTGGTGAGGTGAAAGGCAACGCATGTATCATGTCGCCCTCCTGCTGCTACGTGACGTTGACGATTACTGTTTCTTAAAAAATACGTATCAGAACTTTATGCCGAGGACCGAGGACAGTCCTGCAGATTTCGCTTCGGCGGACCCTTATACGAGAGATGGAAACCCCTCCTGCGTATACCTTCTGTTTACGTACCTACCTTTGGTTTTCAAGCATACGTTTCAAATATAACACCTCGTACCTGGTCCAGGGTTCCCCTTCGGGTTGTGGGTGGCATGAAATCTGGAGGCTGTCGCAAGTTGAAAAGGGAGACGGAGGTATAACCCCTGCGTCTCTGGTTTGAGTAAAATAACGTGATCTCGGAGTAAAATGAGTCATGGGTTATATACAGTAGTACAGAAATATTGCCCAAAGCGAAGCGTAGTATTCTATAGTCTTCGATGCTCTCGAATGTGTTGGGGTATGGGAGGCATGGACTACTATGTTGTTCAAAGGAAAGCGTAGCCCTCAGAAGAAAATGATTTGACGGGATTTGTATCATCCAGGATTTTTATCGTCCGGGTGGGATCTGTATCATCGATAAGTGTATGTGTAACCCTTGATGATCTGAATACCTCTACAGGGTGGAGTCTGCACGATCTGCATGAACTACACATGCTAATCGAACATACATGTACCGTGATGAACTGATGCACAGCTTTCTGGTCTGCATGATCTGAAGTATCTGTACTGAGTGATGGGTTATATACAGTAGTATAGTAATATTGCCAAAAGCGAAGCGTAGTATTCTGTAGTCTTCGATGCTCTCGTATGTCTTGGCGTATAGGAGGCATGGACTACTATGTTGTTCAAAGGAAAGCGTAGAACTCAGAAGAAAATGATTTGACGGGATTTGTATCATCCAGGTATTGATCGTCCGGGTGGGATCTGTATCATCGATAAATTTATGTGTAACCCTTGATGATCTGAACACCTCTACCGGGTGGAGTCTGCACGATCTGCATGAACTACACATGCTAATCGAACATACATGTACCGTGATGAACTGATGCACTGCTTTCCGTGGGTGGCTCTGCATGATCTGAAGGATCTGTACGATCTGCAGGATTTGTATAATGTAGCATCTCATTTTGTTTGGCGGTGAGATCTGCTTGGTCGTTACGATTGCACTCGCGTGCCGAGTGGGATTGTCTGAATGCCATGTGTGCATGATGTGGAGGATCTCTCTGCATGATCTGAAGGGTCTATTATCTACACACTCCAACTAGTTTGCCTGGGGAGACATTTACGTTCCGTATCATTTGCACTTGTGTGCCAGGTGGGACCTGGTTGATCTCAATGACATGCGCATGTTTAGCCTGAAGGGGATCTGTGTGTTTACAATTTTCATAAATGTGTGCATGAGTAGAATCTGTGTGATCTGTACAATCAGTACATTTCGGCCGGGATGGAATCTGTCCGATCTGCCTGATCCGTACATCTTGAGCTAGATAGGGTCCTCACGATCTACATGATCTGCACATGTTTATCGGTCGGTGTCACTGGTCCGCAGGATCTGCATAATCTGCAAGATCCGCATGATCTCCCTGAGTGGAATCTGTGTGATCTGTACGTTCTTTACACCGGGAAAGGGGATGTGCGATCTGCATGATATGCACATTTTTGTGGGTGGGTTTGCATGATCTGCAGGATATGTATGATCTGCAGGATCTGTATGATCTGCGGTATTTCTGTATGATCTGGAGGATCTGTAGAATCTGGATGCTGCACACTTGTTTGCAGCATGTTTAGCCGGGATGGGTGCTGTATGAGGCGGATGCTCACAGGTATGTACCTGAGTGGGATCTGTGGGATCTGTACATGTTCACCGGGTGGGGTCTGTATGACCTGCAGGATATGTATCATCTCCACAAAATGGATGATCTGCAGGATCTGTATGATCTACCTTAGTGGAATCAGTGTGATCTGTATGATCTATACGTCTTAACCGGGATGCGGTCTCTACAATTTGCAGGATGTGTATGATCCGCAGGATTTCTGTAAGGTCTGGAGGATCTATAAAATCTTGATTCGTTTATGCAGGAGCGCACACAGCAGGTACCTGCCGCCGGCGAGGCCGACGATGAAAAACCCGAGACGACGGGTTCGTTTCAAGGGGGCTCCGAGGGCTCCTCCTCGGCCCCGGCAGGGAGGGCCGAAAGTGCCCGGGCGCAGCATCAGCCTCCGACACCGGCCAAGGGAGCGGTGAGGACCCCCCCGCGATCCTGTCGGGCAGGTCAGGGGGGCCGGACCCGGGGTCAGAGCCAACGCCAGGAGGGTGGCCCTGTCGTGCACCAGGTAAGCACGGATGAAGAAACCGCAGATGCGCTGCTTGCGGCAGCGTACGAGTGGTCGACGAATCCTGGGAGTATTCTGAATCGTACATCATGGAGGACGGAGGACGAAGTGGTCTTGATGGCCGGAAGACCTGCTTTGAAGAATATAGGGGGGTTGAGCGTGTGCATGCCGAGTGGTTTCCAGGAAGACGTAGAACTGCCCCCGCAGTCCGTAGCAGGTGTAGAGCGTTCCCAGTATGAAGCGGTGTGGCACGAGGCCATGAAAATTGAGTCGGACGGTCACAAAACGACCGGTACATACGAAGCCCCGGCACCGCCACAAGGGCGGGAACCTGTAGGTGCGCAGGGGGTGTTTACCTACAAGACGGATAAGGATGGCCTGATAGTAAATACGAAGGCCAGACTTGTGGCTAAGGGCTTTATTTAGCCAGGTGCAGGATGTAGATTACTGTCAAACGTTTGCACCAACTCCCTCGTCATCGTCAGTTGAAACTCTGGCGGCTGTTGCCAACGAAAAAGGTCTGAAGATTTTTCATCTAGACGTCGCAAAAGCTTTTGTTCGCGCGAAACTCGACGCCGAGATATACATGAAACTACCCGGTGGGTGTGGTGACATGTCAGGAAAGATCATATGCTTGAACAGATTACTGCATGGTCTTAAGCAGAGCGGACGGCAGTGGGCCGGATAATTGGTAGAGACCGTGGTAAAGTACGGGATGGAGCAGTGTGGGTCTGACCCGAGTGGGTTTCGCATGGTTGTGGACGGCAAGGTAGAACTGACCATGGCCGTTCATGTAGATGACATCGTGATCGCAGGATCGGACGAGAAATGCAGAGATTTCCATGCCGCGCTAGTTACGAAAGTCCCCACGAATGACCTCGGCGAACTGACTTGGTACACTGGTTGTGCCTTCAAACGCGACTGGGAATGGGCGACATTGGAGATTACGCAGAAGGACTTTATTGAGAGCATGCTGAATCGTTTTGGTGTTAACTCATCCTCTGACATCCCCGCGACCCCCGGTGTGGAACTAGGTCCAAGAGAGGAGGGCGAAATTGGAGGAGACTGGCCGTACAGGGAGGCTGTGGGCAGCTTGATGTGGCTGTCGACCACGAAAAAACCGGGTATCTCGAACGCTGTGCATGCTGTGGCGCGCCACTCCCACAACCCTACGGAGGCACTGGAAGGCAGTTTTGAAGATTATGGCTTACCTCCATGGGATCAGGTTTATGGGATTGACTTTTGTGCGGGGCTCCGTATTGGATTTGACTGCGTTTAGTGATGCTGATTGTGCTGGTGATCGAACAATAGACGCTCGGTATCGGGGACGGTAATTGCCCTAGGGGGTGCGGCCGCCAGGTGGGCAAGTAGCACGCAGAGGTGTGTTACGTTGTCGACAGCAGAAGCAGAGTATGTCGCCCTGGGTGAAGGGGTGAAGGAAGCTTTGTTTGCGGGCGCGGTGTTGTCGTTTATTCGTCCAGAGCGAAGTGGATGATGTGTTCGGGTTTTCGAGGATAACCAGGAGGCCAGCCTCTTAGGTCTGCTCGGAGTAAGCATATTGACGTGCGTTTTCATTTTGTATGAGAGCGACTTCGTGCTAAGAAAATCGACATCCAGTCCGTAGCTTCGGAAGAGCAGCACGCGGATATGATGACGAAATACCTTGCTGCGACCCCTTTGAAGTATCACCGTAGGTTCTTGTTGAATCTGCCTTTGGAGGGTGATTGAGGGGGTATGAACAATTTTCGATGAGTGCCATGTTTGAGTGATGCGAGGAATATTTTTTCAGGTCGCCAACCCTGCGCTATTTTGAAGGGCACGGGGGGATAGGGCACCACTTGACATTTTATTTTCTGGCCATGGCCATCGTTTGGGATGCGGCCGGTTTTTGAATTGCAATGGTTTGGAGTATATGTGTTATACAGGGGGTTTTGACCCGGTGGCCAGGTTTCCTCCTGCGGGATGGTCGTTGACTGTTCGTAGGTCCTAGCAAGTCTCTTTGGTCTCATCATTGCTGTGAACAGCCAGGGAGGGTGTTCGTTTGGATCATTCCGGCAGCGACGGTTACAAGCTGTAGAGGGTTGCGTATATCTTCGCAGGCGTTATTGTGAATTTTGCCGTGTGTTCATGAGGAGAGTTCGAACACTCCGTTCTCCGCTCCGAGTTGCGAGCTAGGCTCCGCTCTCTCTCTCCTCCTCTGTCCTCGAAGACAACGACTATAAATAATCTCATCAGACCACGTGGCGGTCAGGGCATCCAGGTTCGTACTCCACGAACAACTCATGCCGCGATCTATCTGCGTTTGGTGGTCATCTAGCTTCAAGCGCTACGCTCATTCAACCCGAGACCGTGGTTCAGTGGCTGTCTATGTACAAAGACGCAACCACGCGATTCGATGCTATATTTCGCACCAACATTGCAAGCAAGGCGTATTACCGTCCTCTGAAGTATATGTTGAGCATCGTCTTTCCGTACGTTGCAGGTGTACATCCTGGCCTGGTCGAGTACAAATCGTCGTCGAATAACTCGAAGTACGCCATGTTCGTGATTGACCACATGATTCGTTTTCTCGTGTTGGTCGCGATTAGTGACAAATCAGCCGTCACAATTCCTCCAGCCTAGTTGTCGTAGAACGCGTGTTCTCTGTTTTCTCTTCTCCGGTAGCGAGTTTGACCATGAATATGCCAAGGAGTTGCCAGCCGTATTCGGGTTCATAAAAAATGCGCACGTCAGCGTACCGCCCACAAGACAACTCCGCCTTAGAGCGTGTGCATAGCACTTGGCACAACAGGTTGCCTATGCACGTAAACAAACGCTAAATACGACAATTGGGCAGAACTACTAACGTATTTTGAGCTCGCGCACAGCGCAGCATACCTCAAAAACGCTCGAAGAAACCCCACATTTTTCAAGTTTAGTCGTAGAGCTCTGATACCCGTCGACATTGTTGTCGGCGTCCCGTCACGTTTGGTTCTGGAACACGATTCGAATACTCCCGTCGTACCGTTGAAAACCTGCAACTCGCTTACAAAATTGCTCGTGGCAGTTTACAGGAACGTACCGATAAGCAGACAGAGTCTAACGAGAAATTGTCCTTTCCGCAATATCAGCAGGGAGATCAGGTGTTGGTATACCGCATCTATACCGTTGCTGATGGGCCCATCCCCAAACGTATTAGTCCCTTGCGTGGTCCCTTTACTGTGCGTTCCCAACTATGGCCGGTAATTTATCGTGTTGCGAGGGATGGCGAACTCGTGGAAACGTCAGAAACATCAGTTCATTCCTATGAAGGCAAACCATATAGACGCGTCTAGTTCGTTACCGGATTTTACAGCACTGGGCGGGTCCTTGCTAGGAACAACGTTGCCGGTACCTGATATAGGCGGCTCTGTGCTCACCGTGCACATCGGCCTGTATGCTATTGAAGCTACTGTATATTGAAAATCATAAGCGTTGCTGCCCTGGTAAAGCCTCGCCGACGAATTTCCAATACCACTTTCTCGTGAAAGATAGAACGTCTAGTTTTGGGTATTCGGAGACATGGCAACATCGTGCCACAATGTCATGAGATGATCAGCGCGTATCGTTGTGGACCCTAAGCGAGACGTTGTCGCCTCGTCACCATGAAACAAGCCCCACTATCGTTTGTTGTCGACGTCGCTATAGCCGCTGGGAGTACTTGTTGTCAGCACCGTCGCACCACACCCTCTACCATTCAAATATCCGGCCCGATGTCGTTCGCCCTGTAGTGGGCCGTCTAGCACGTGATTCGCAACCTCACGTGTAGTTGTCTCGTGATTGCTCGGGAGATATTGTTTGTGGAGTAGTGCCCTCAAACCAAGTCATGGTTAGCCACCTAAGTGCTGAACCCCAACAGCCAGTGTCCCGGTATATCGTTGAGATGCCAGTCAGTGTGGATTGTGTTTGGTTGTTTCGTGTGAATATGCCCCGCACGAGCTTTTAGCATTTTATTCGTGGTAATTTGCTATCGAGTTTGAGACGTACAAGTAAGTGGGAGAAAACGTTCAACTATTACGGGAGACCATAGTAAATAGGACCAGGACCTACGGTACAGTCAAAAACCTATATATTTGCCTATTTTTAATAACAACATTTGGTCCTATTTACTGCGGTCCTCATCAATAGTACTGTACATATGCAAGGGTGTGCAGACACCAAGAGTATACATTCGTGCGTTATTGTTGGATCATTTGAGTATTAATACAGTACCCGTGCACAGTGCTCATATGTATATATACTTGAAATATGCATGGGTGTGGTTATTCAATCAAGTAATGAACGGTATTTTCTTAATCGTTTTGGGTGGAAGGGACACAGTGTGCTTTACATCTGCCTCTTTTTGCGAGACACAAGGGATTCCTGAATACATGGATAACGTATTCTCCAGTGCCAGTGTCGGAATCGTTCCATTGGACTACCAGGTATAACTGAAGACGGGCAGTCGAGCGCGTGAACTGCCCACTCTAAAGTAAAGTATCCTCATCGGGCACAATATGAGTCCCCGCTCGTTCTGTTAATACGGCAATATCGTGAGTGCTCTGGCTGCAGTCAACCGTTAATAATGACGTCAGCCCGTCTCTGATACAGACCGTTGACTGTATAGATAGTTGTATATTATCAACTCGTTACAAGTCGATTCCGGTATTATTCACTGAATCGTGTGAATATCACGGAGAGCGGGACACTTTGTATCCCAGGACAGGTCTGCCTATTAAGCCGGCACTCGTTGGTACTCACGTTGATGTTCGCTTAGGGATAGAATAACCACTTTATTCCTTTCGTGCACGACGGAGACTGAGACCACGCTCGTGCCTCTCTGGAAACCCCCTGGTTTTCCACCTAAGATACGCCTTCCAAGTACTACAAATACGATCCCAGTGCTTTAAAGGAAAGCCTTTTCTCTCTCTCTGATCAACAGCAGAATGCTCTGTGCTGATAGGCTCGATGTATCAATGCAGTGACTCAATTCAAGGATAGTATTTTCTCGTGTATTATCGTCCAAGGTTGCAGCTGGTGGCTTGGAGAAACGTGTACTGACAGAGGTGGGGCCTGGGTGCCGCTCCCTCGTCCTGTTGCCTCCAACTGCTCGGGCCAGGCTCTTCCAATTGCAAATTGTCGACAGCTAAGCGTGCCGTGCATCCCAACGGAAAGCGTCGCTCTCAACTCTCGAGGCTATTATCAACACACTCCATACTTCAAAGCTATCTACTTTCTTGTACCCCATCTTCAATTCTCAGCTCACTTTCTCGTATATCTCCTTATGCACTGCTGCTGATTGGCTAATTTCTGCACTTATTCTTTCAATTCAAATATTTTGCATTCTCAAATTCAATTCTGGCATTCTCACATTCAAATCTGACATTCTCTCATTCAAATCTCCAAAATGCTTCCTAAACAAGCATTTTCGGTTCTCAAGAAAACTTCCATCTCCACTCTCAATCCTTACTAACTCAATCTGTCCATACAAATTCCAACTGAAACTCCAATCTCACCACATTTGCCCCCCCAAGTTCATTGTCATCTTTTCGCAACAAAGTCACAATGAAATAACACCACCCTAGTTTGAGATTGCTACTGAAATAACAGTACATTGCATTAAAACTAACATACTAAAACGTTATCTCTCAGAGCTCTTTCCTAAACTTAACCAAAAATCTTTCCACCCAAATCTTTCCACTAATCGACCTGTATTCAACCATTTTGCAATGTTATGAAGTCTGGTCTGTTGTAATCCCTTTGACCTGTCCGAAGACTGCAGATCGGTCCTAAAATTAACCACCTTCCCCCATTATGTCATACTGATTATAAACAACTGATTTCTCTCATTCACTATGTAAGACACTCTACACAACCATTCAATCATAGTACTCCGAATCAGCAATTCTAACCATACAGACGTTCTCTTAACCGCCCACTCCCTGTCCCAGTTTCTGCTACTAATGCATGTATACGTCCCAGATGATTAATTTCCACCATTCCCCCTCATCTGCCCGTTCTCATGTTATCCTACATAGCATGCAGAAACTTCTTACTACTTTGCATAGTGACATGAACATGCCAACACCAAGTTCCTATTTCCTCGCTAACAGTTGTCAGCTTCTCCTCAGAAAGATGAACATTGTACCTCTTTCCCAGGTCCAGTAACTTGATCGTATGCGGCAAGTTCTTGCTCTGCGCGTCCTCTGCCACCATCACTACCCTTGCCAGTTGCCATCCTGAATGCGTGGTTTTAAAGTAAATATAAGAGCCAATGATGTCAGGGTCATATATTCCAGGTCTACCACGAGTATCACAACAAACTTTGTATCCCTTCGCGACATGTCTCTCGCCTCTCGCACTTGCAAGTGCACGTTTGGCAAGCTGTACTCGATATCTTCGGTACTTCGCGTTTTCTCCTCCAACCTGTACCGGATCTCCTGCCCAGTATCTTGAGACTAAGTTTCCATACTGTTCAATATCAGTTTCGTGCTCCCAGGTTTTAACTTTCACCTCGTCCCAGCTAGTATAGTATTGTACTGCATTTTTCCCTCCTAGGCCTCTCGAAATTCGGTGTTTCGTAATAAAGGTTGGTCTGATGCGATAGCTGTCCAATTCCATACTAACGTCCTCAGCGGTTAAATGGAAAGGGGGCGAACGTTCCGAGTACTTATTTAGAACATAACTGCACATAGCCCATGGCAGAAATTTCGGCCCTTCCGCTCCTTCGTGAGGGTTGTAGCACTTTTTACACCGATATATCGATACCCTTGCATTGATCTCTCTACCCGGTTCATCCTTACGAACTTCTACTAACAATAAATTAGCTCCAACTATTTTCCCATCGTTTGCTGTTCCAGGTCCTACAAATAATATTTTATAAGGCCCGGTCCAACACTGAGCCAGTTTTGCAGCTAATGCAAACTTTCTACTCTTCGAATCAGCTTCCTTGGTTTTTAGCACATGTTGTCCACCTCCAGTAATAGTGCTCTTATCGTCATAAATCCATACCCAACCTCCAACTTCAAACTTTGGACGTCGATTTATTAACTCTTCCAAGTTTTCGTTTGCTGCTTCATGTCTGGCTTTTATCAAACGATCTTCCTCCTTAACTAACTCATAGGCCTTCACTTGTCTATCCCGCATAAGTTCGAGATAATCCAATTGGTCCTGTTTCAGACCCTGATGACCTTTTACACCCCGTCCTTCTAATATCGTCATAGGTAACCTTGGGTATCGTCCAATGTGCACCTCATTAGGAGCCAACCCTGTACCTCTACTTACGTTATTATTGTGGGCTGCTACTGCGTGCATCAACATTTCATCCCAGTTCTTTTGATCATCAGCAATAAGATACGACAACATCTGACAAAGGGTATGGTTTAGCCTTTCAACCATTCCGTTCGTTTGAGGATGATAGGAGCTAGTAAATTTCTTAACAGCTCCCAATGTCTCATACACAGCTCTACTTACTTGGGATATAAATTCCGTACCTCGATCGGACAAAAAGGTGTGAGGACACCCCCATCTTGGTATGTAATCATCCACTATCCTTGCTGCACAGCCTCTGGCAGTTTTCTCTTCCTTTGTTAACGCATATCCTTCTGCGTGTCTACTGAATAAGTCTACAATCAAA
Organism: Nereocystis luetkeana; assembly: GCA_031213475.1. Lineage (NCBI taxonomy): Eukaryota > Phaeophyceae > Laminariales > Laminariaceae > Nereocystis > Nereocystis luetkeana. The sequence goes on along the minus strand of JARUPZ010000989.1, from coordinate 7,292 downwards.
AAAACATAAACATTTCCATTCTTCGTTTCCGGCAAAGGTCCTAATAAATCAAATGACACCATCTGTCCTGGACGACTTGGTAGTGGCAATGAAACTAACGGCCATCTGACAGTACTTCGAGCTGTTTTTCTGGCTTGGCATGTATAGCATCTCCTAATCCACCACTTGACGCTATCGGACATTCCGACCCACCAATAAAACCGCTGTAACATTGTGAGTGTAACCTTCTCACCCAAATGAACGGCTTCCTTGTGAGTACAATCCATCACCCAAGGTCTCAACAACAATGGCACGTAAGTCCTCACTGGCTCCTCTCCCAGCAAACGTTCGAACCGTCCAGGGTTCCTGTTATCGCGATGCACAGGTTCACGAGTAAGACGTTTAACTAGTAGCTTTTGCGAATTAGTGAGTTCCATCAATTCTCCTTGTGAGACTAACCGCTTCACTTCCATTTTATCCACTGTATCAGGTATAACTTCATTAGTAATATCGTCAACTGTGATTCCAGCAAGTATAAAATCAACTGCGGTTCGTGCGGTTTCATCTTTTAGCTGCTCTGTGGCCCAATCACTAGCAGATTTCTCACACAATCTTTCTCCAAATTCCCTTGCTTCCATACTCTCTAAATCTTCCATTGGAAGTTCATCACTGTTTTCACCATGGTCTTGGCTACCAGCTAATCCAGCAGCACTACCACCTTCCTCTTCAGGATCGATCACAGAGACTAACTGTTTTTCTCTCATGCCTAGAAGGGTTCTACCTTCCTCCGTCATAGGACAAGCATGCAATACAAGTCCAGGCTCCCATTGACCACTTACTACTTGCGACGTTGGTTCTACCAGAGGTGTATCGTCTGGTATAGCATTTATACGCTGCGATTCTACTGTGGTCGACTGTCTTTTCTTCCGCTCATTCTGGATCACCTGCCAAACTCGAGCTGACTCTTCGTTGGTGGTTAGCGGCGCAGTCCTCAGTTCTCTCTCCCCCACCGTAAAAACAAACCCGGGTTCCGGCTGTTCCAACCCTTCCAAGGTTGAACTCATAGGTTCTGCTAGAAGCAAAGACCGGACTCCGCTTGCACCGATCATGTAAACATCGATATCTGTAGGATCAGACAATCGGACATCAGGGTCATTATCAGCTTTTGTAGCAGGCAATGGTAATCGCGACATCAAATCCGCATTGCCATTTACCTTTCCTGGCCGGTATTCCAACGTATACGTATAAGCACTCAAAAAATCAAACCATCTCTGTACTCTATTGACTTTCGTGGACAGACTCTCCAAATTCTTTAAAGGTTGATGGTCACTTACCACCGTGAAAGGAATGCCATAAAACAACTGCCTGTTTTTCTTTATAGCCCATACTATAGCAGCACATTCCAGTTCTGTGGCGCTCCAATTGCGCTCATTCGGTAATGTTGTTCTGCTCAGGAAACAGATTGGTCGAACGGATGAATCCGGTTGTGTCTGTTCAATTACAGCACCTAACCCATCTATCGATGCGTCTGTAATCAACCGAAAAGGACGGTCTCCTGACATTGCCGCTTTAAAGTCTGGAAAGGCTAAAACTTCTGGGCTCGTCAGTCGTTTTATCAACTTTTGTACTATCTCGACATGTTCTGTGGTAAACACGTATACAACATCTTTTTTCAAGAGGTTATTCAGAGGTCGAGTAACAGTTGCCATATGGGGCAAAAATTTCCGGTAATACGATAAAGCTCCCAACAACGATCGTAACTGGCTGACATTCGAGGGCATGGGCAATTTGGTCATTGCCTCTACTTTACTCGGATCAGGTTCTAGCCCTTTTGACGTCACACGATGTCCTAAAAATTTGATGACTCGCACTCCTAAAAATGCTTTCTTCGGTGCCAGTTTAAGGTCAAACGTCGTTAATCTTTCGAAAAATCTCTCCAAATCACACACATGTTCTGCCCCGTTTTTCGAAAAACACACAATATCATCTATAAAAAGGCGAACACGTTTTAAACCCTCACACACACGCAACATAATGGATTGAAACCATCCAGGACTAGAAGCTAAACCCATTGGCATAACGGTCCACTCGTAATTTCCAGCTTGTGTACAAACAGCGGTCAGTGGAATAGAGTCTTCGTGTATAGAGCACTGGAAAAACCCGCTCACTAGATCCATAGTGCTAAACACATTCGCTCCGCCAAGGTCGGACAACAAATCATCTACTGTGGGTAGAGGCATAACTGGAATAATTGACTGTGCATTTAAACGCTTGTAGTTGCAAGTCAATCTAATGCGACCATCAGCTTTGGCAATTACCACTAGCGGACTCGACCAATTTGAATATGATCGACGTAAAATTCCCGCTAAAACCAATTTATCAATTTCAGTTTGAACTTTCTCAGCTAACACAGGGGAATGTCGATACGGTCTTTGTTTCACCGGTTGCGCATCTTTCTTAAGAATAATGCGGAAAGGATCAACTGTAACATGTCCCAAGTCAGTGCTATGCTTCGAAAAACGGTGTGCGTATTTACAGAGTAGGGTTCCAAGAGAATCAATATCGTTTTCAGTCCAGAGGCTCTCTTCAAAATCAAAATGAATTGCACGCAAATGCGTGGGGACCTTATTCCATAATTGTATAAACGCTTTCCGTTGTACTGGGTTCAAATTAGATAACACTGCCGGCGGTGGTTCATCATTCAAAACTTCTGGACTGCCACTTCCTTCTACTATGGCATTTATGCTCGGCATCTCATTGGGAGTTATCTCCGCGTTGTCCAGTTCGCATAGTGTCAACCTCTCACCACCTACACCCAAACGCATACCTCTCTGTACTTGGAAGCTGTCCGAATTCAATCTTTGTATTGGTATTTCAGACGCTCCAGCTTCTACGATAGCTTCCTGAGGAAACCAACTTGGTCCAAAACGTATGTAGTATTGACCTTTGATGGCAGGACTACCATCAGCATTCGTAAGGCGTACTTTCAACCAAGACATAGCATTCGGCAAGCGATATCTATGGCTGTCAACACGGACTACTACTTGACCATTTCCTTTCTCTTCTACCATACCAACAGCGTTATTCACCCACTGCGTGAATTTTTGATCAGTGGTCTTTGAACCGCCTTCGGTTTCAAAAGTTAGTACTGTTTTATGAGCATCCACGTCGCGATATTTTCGGATAGGGAAGTGCGACCAACTATCACGGCCTAATAAAACCGCAGTTTTCATCGTTTCATCCGGTACAACATTCGCATACACTGCCAAACAAACAGTAGGGGACCTAACCGAACCATGATCAATTTTTTTCACTGTTCCCCAAATAAATATTCAATCGTACCTGGTACGAGGTTACTAGTGGTACTCCATGAAAACCTCCCCAAGTTTTCCTTTCGACCTTTTTCAAGGCGTCTTTAGAAGCAGATCCACAAGCAAGCATTCTCAGCCATACCTTCTCCTGAATGAAGGATGCTGGGCTCCCCGTATCCAACAATGCTTTGACTGCTTGAGTCCTTAGTGCCTTGGTACCCGCAAACAGCTGTGCTCCAGCCGTATGGTCCCATCTATTCAGCATAACATCACCACCAACCGCTCTCGTAAACTCCGACAAATAATCGGCACGTTCCCCGGGTTGTAGTAACACGCTGGCAGGGGGAAAAACAGGAGTAGGTACATAAGAACTCTTCCTCGCTGAGGGTTCAAGTGCGTGAATATTGTCATTGACTATTTCGGGACCAGAAAAATCACCGCTGTTACACTCCATAAAACTACCCTTAGCTGGCTGCCCTCCAGCTTTTAAAACAACAGGGTTCTGGTTAGATGCATTAACCTCACCGGTATCCTTCAACTTCGGTTTTAACTCATGTCGTTTTTCTTCTATACTACTCAAACCATGCACCTTAGGAAAACGACCATTCTTTTCACGTATTCCTAGGTCAAAACTATCATCCATACCAACATATCTACTCCGGGTAGTTGTCGGCGGGGTTATGCGAGGAGCACTGGGCGTACCTTTGCCGGGGTAACACCAAACTTTCTCACGCTTCCTTAATCCCCTTCCTAGACTTCCCCGGGCGCTCGTATTCTGTACAGGGGAGGTCAAAAACTTCGGTTGATCAGCCGAAGGGGGTGCGCTTCGTTCCCCTACAGTTGTGGATATTGACTTGTTCTTAGTATAACCACTCACTGCTACACTCGGCTTAACTTCACCGCTTCGAACTCGCGTTTTAACCGGGGGCCTAGTCCGAATATCAACACGGTTCGGACGGTCAGATCTCATCGAATTACTACTAACGACGAGACGTGTGCAAAGAGGTGGTAACACTTGAGCGCTCAACGGTGTTTCAGGGTAATTACTTCCATCACTACCTGGAAGGCGACAGATTTCATTACCGCCCCTCTTACCGTTCTTAGGCAGATTGCATCCTGCCTCTTGGTCTTGACCTGCTCCGCGCAAAACAGATTCGACCGTATTTCTTATAGTTGTCGCGGGTCTTCCCCCTCGAACGACCTTATCCTTATCTGCGCCACCTGAAGGGGTGCGCGATGGGAGAGACGACAGCCGTAGTGCTACCGGAAAGGAGGCCAACCTACCGTTGCATTTTCAGGATGATTTAGCATTTCTTTGTGCGCGCGCAAGAGCCCATTGACACAATCGCTTTTGCCATCGGCGCCAGCGTGCTTCGGCTTCTTGGGGCGTGCCATCACCAACGGCAGGGTGAATCAGATTCGATCTATTCAAAAACTTCTCTGGGCATTCTCGCGCAAAGTGGTTTTCATGACCGCAATTCATACATCGTGGCCCATATGATCTGCGGGCAGCATCACGATTTTCTCTGGTGTCAAATTGGACGTAAAAAGGTGGATCTTTGTTATTACGACCAAAACCGCCACGTTCTTGCAGGACCGCATGCACCTGACCAATCTCTTCTGCCTCATCCTCAAAAGGATCAACCTCGACTTTCATAACTCCCCCAAACTGCCTGCTACGGAATGCTTGGTTGTAGGATTTCGAACGGGTGGTCATTCCGCCAGTCATCCTTGCCGACGCAGTTGCCATTGTCTGGTTCAAGGACAAATCCTCCAAAGCACCCATTAAACCGTCTACACTGCTATACGGTACGGCAGTCATATTACGACCAGAAAATATCTGCGCTCCCAACACAGCAAACTGGTCATCTACGCCCGTTTTAATTGCAATCTGAAGTGTACCGTCTTCAGGCGCAACATGACCTACACTGCGAACGTTGGCAAGTAGCAACTTCAACTCAGTCACATACTTACTGAATGGTGTACCCGCCGGTACTACCAAATTCTGCAACGCTTGCATCACAGCTGCAGGGGTAGACTTGCTAAGTCCACGGCACAACGTTCGAACGATATACTGCAAGACATCTGGACCAATCTGACCTTCCTTTTGAAGTCTGATTCCGTCCTTAAAAGCTTGCGTGACTAGCGACCGAACGTCCGACACCTGAGGAGCATTAGTTCGGATAGAACGCAGGATATGCCGCTGTAAGCACATTTCCCAACCCGGGGTCCACAAAACAGGGTGCGAGTCTTCACAGGCAACACGCAGGCTGATGACGGCGTCATTGATCGCAGTGGTGAAATGCACTAAATCAGTACCATTGTGATCATGTGTGAATGGAATTAATGGTACCGGCATCAAAACCCTAGTATCAAACCGGGCATACAAGCGACCAATCTCGGCTCTGCGGCGAGGACTCGGAACATCATCAATCAAAGGATTGGGTACTGGTTGCACGACCGGAGCAACAGCGGTTACAGCTACTGCAGGAGCAACAGCAGGTACAGCTACTGCAGGGGCAACAGCAGGAGGAGCTATAGGCACAGCAGGCGCGGCTACAGGGGCGACAAGAGGAATAGCAGGCGCAGCTACAGCCTGATTCGACGCAGGGGCAGTAAGAAGCGATGAAGTGGCCCTACGCGACTGCTCTACCCAAACAACCTCTTCATCATCACTGGAAAGTCTCATCCCTTCTTCCCCGTCATACCTCTTATTGGGGTGTTGTCGTCCCCCTCCCCTAGAACTAGGCTGTCCCCGGTGGCTATGGTGTCCATGCGACCGGCCAAAATTTCCCCGCTGATCGTGCAGTCCCGGACCGTGGTGTCCCTGCGGGCGACCAGAAATCCCTCCAGGGTGCATACCCTGCCCACCCATGAAATTGCCTACTCGGTTTTCTGGAACCGCCGGCCCACCCATCCCTCCTGGAGCCGGGGCAAAGACAGGCATAGGTGCCTGAATAGGCGCGGGCACCGAATTAAAAGCAGGGGCTAGTACCTGCGTGGGACCAGTCGTCGGTGCAGCAGCCAGCTGTGCCCTCAGCGAGGACTCTGCCAATTGCAGCCTTTCCTCGCAGTCCAGCTCCGGGAACCTCGCCTTAAGTTCCCGTTGTATGTGTACGAGTCGCACCGCCGTCTGCAGGTCGTCCTTCCCGACTGCCGTTAGTACCGCAGTAGTCGGAGCAGGAGCAGTAGCAGAAGCAGGGGCAGCAACAGAAGCAGTGGCAGTAGGTGCAGCAGCAGAAGCAACGGAAGCAGCAGCAGCAGCAGAAGCACCAGCGGAAGTAGCAGCAGCAGAAGCAGCGGAAGCAGCAGCAGCAGCAGTAGACGACAATACCGTCGCCCCACCATGTTCCGCGCGGCGACGCCGCATCTCCAGATCCCTTTTGTGCTTTTCAACCTTACGTCTCAGAGCTAACTCTCTCTCCTTGAGACCAGCCTCCATCTTTCTGGTCTCAACTGCGTCTCTGTCCGCCTCCTCCTGATCGGCCTTTCTCCGGGCTTTGGTGCGGATGTTGTGATCCGCCAGGGCGCGATCCGAAGCATGCAAGGCGGTGGAAAGTTCGACCCTTCTCACCTCCTCCGCCTCAGTGCGGCGACGACATTCCGCGGCTTTGTCGAGGTCGCTCTGCCTCTGGGCATACGTTTTGTGTCTGACCGCCTCGACGGTGCGTTCCAGCTCGAGGACCGACTTCTCCAGCTCAGCAGATCGCTGGTCTCTCCTGTCGACGAACAGTTGCCTCTGGGCCGGATTTTTCAGAACAATACGATCCGAAGTCTGCTTCCCCTGCTCGTACGACAGGACATCATAACGATTGTCATGAGCAAACACAGCGCGGGATGAGTTGGCAGGGAGCAAAACACCAGGTGAGTTCAGAGGACTCGGAGGAGCATGCACAGAACGCGGAGAGCTCGTGTGAGACACGGGAGACGAGTCCGACTCAGACAATTCTAAAGCTAGCTTCTCGTCTGCAGCCAACGTCTCTGCTATACGGTCTGCCGCCT
>JARUPZ010000988.1:12500-25931 GCA_031213475.1 Nereocystis luetkeana | reverse complement strand
TGAAATCTTCTCGCGAAAAAAATGAAGGCACGTACCGTAGCGGGAAGGGGGGAGAAGAGCCTGCTATGTGACCCCGGATTTGGGTTACGAGTTGGAAGGAGAGAGAGAAGAAGATGGGCGAAGATAATAAATGGGATGAGAACAATATATATATATATATATATATATATATTTAAGAAACTTGACGGGATTTTTTATGCGTGAATCAACACAACTAATATTATTAGTATCGAACTATCCTACCAGGCACCTGGTATAGATTAATGCAACCACCTTATATTTGGGGACAGACGAGGTTAAGTAGTTCGAAGGCTCTCGCGCTCTTCCGTATTGAGCTATTCCTGAAAACCGCAACCGCAGCCGCAGCTCATGCTCGGCGACCACCAACCAGCTGCAGGCAGCAGCAGCCCATACCCAACAAAGATCTACAGTAGCTCGCGTTGCTGACTGTGCTAAAAACAGCAGCGGCAGTACCAGCAGGCATCATGCCTATGGTTGCTCAATGGCCTACCTCAAGATGCTCAACTAAAATCCGATCGTACGCCTGTAGGCTACCACTCTGCCCGCAATTATAAGAACGGTTCGGACTTAACATAAGTAAGTGTGAAATATATCTATAAATTAAGCTTCACAGTGGTAGGGATTATTTAAAATGGAACGCTGGGGGGACCTGGGATAACCTAAACTTACTTGCACCAAGGTGACTATCGATAGTTTTATGTTACGATCGTGGGAATTGTTTCTTGGTATGGCCCAATGTAGGTCCTGTGCTCATCGTTCGTACCGATATAATCGTGGAGACGTCGCCGGGAAGAAGTCGCGGAGAAGTCGCCGTGGTGAGGTTGCGAGGCGAGGGTCCCTTGTAGCCGTCGGTACGGCCGACGTAAGCCGGGCATCATTCTCTCGTTGATATCTAGCACATACCAGGTAGATACTATGCTCGTTTGGTCCCTTTAAATGACAGTTATGTACCAGTTGGTATCGTTGCCTATTGTGGATTATGTGACTTGATGTCTGAGGTTGTAAGCGGTGACGCACGAGGCTCACTTCTTCTCTGCCCCTACCTTGTGGGAGGCCAATAATGCATGACCTGAGACATCCATCCATCCATAGACTACCATGCAGTCTGGGCTACCGCTGCCTGAGGTTACGAACATTCTAGAATGTGTGCTGGTCCACAGCCTCGTGTAGGATGACATTTGAGACCTTCGGGCTTATCAAGTATTGGAACAGGGTTTCGTTTTGGGGCAGCTGCTTCAATTGCACCGCTTTTGGAGAGGCAGCCTCGAATACAGAACGCGAGAAGAGTCCGATGGGAAGCAACAACAGCTAATCATCGCTGGTGCAGCAGGGAGGGATGCTATACTACCATCGTCGGAACTCTCCGATGGTGGATGCGGGAGCCGGGTGGAGGATCCCGAAGGCGATGCCGTAGAGACGACGCCGCACCTACTGCTTTAAAGATGCAGCAGCTGAAATAACACGGGACAGTTGACGCCAGCTATCTTCCAATCAAAATAGCTGAAAGAACGTGAACGACGGGAGCCATCTTCCAATAAAATCGCTGTATTAACGGGAACGACGGGAACCACGCGAAGTCACGCCGCACACAAACAAGGTGAAGAAAGACACAGCTCGCAGCTCGCACACCCACAGTCACGCAACGATTGACCTTCGATCTCGACATGTAATCCACCCATAGTCAACGAGCTTCGTACAAGGCAAGGCCAATGAGTGAAAATTATGGCCTCGGAGGTATCGTTGGCATCCGTGGTCTAGGGAACGAGAGGTTGGCCACGGCGTCCTACACACTCTTCGTCAAAATTTTCGAAAAGTTCTGTTTTGTGCCAACGGAGAGGAATCGAGAGTTTTTGTCGTCTGTTTTCTACACACCAGCTGTCAAATATGTTTTTAGTAGACGCCAGGCCCACCCACGCCACATATCACCGACCGAAGTGTGATAACTGTGATACTAGTGTGGGTCTAATCCGCGCGCTTCATTCAGAGTTTGTGGCGTAAGACCTATGCCAATGGAAACGCGAAGTTCCAAAGTGTTTTTCCAAATATATTGCTTTGAAAAAACAGCCGAAAATTTTCACGTACCGCCGCTGTGGGAAAAAGAGAAAAAAGTTTGATTTTTCTCTTTTTTTCCCCCCAACGGCTGCAGGCGGCGCAATTTGTGTTTTTCTGGTTGCAAATTGTCAACACGGTGATCCAAACCAGCTCGTGCGACGATCGACGCTCGATCTCGATATAGACTCGGCCCACGGCCGACCCGCTCGGTATCTGGCAAGGCCAACGAAAAGAGATGACGGCCTCGAATATATCAGGTGGATCCATGGTCTAGGACGCGAGAGCTTGCCGGCGGCGTCCTACGGTATCCTCCCAAACCTGAAAAAAAGTCTATTTTTCGCCATTCGAGACGGATGGAGCAGTTTTGTATTCTATTTTGTGCAAACCAGCGGCCAAATGTTTTTTTATCATGCGCCTGGTCAGCTCTCGCCACATGACACCGGCCATGGTGTAAAGACGGTGACCCTAGGGTGGGTCGGAGCCCCTAACGAGCGCACTCCGTTCAGAATTCATGACGCAATCGTTGGTTTTGTTGATCGATGTCTGTCGAGGACTCGGAATCTCGCCGCTTCGAACCTAAGAACGGCCTGGGTTTTTCTCAAGCCGATGTTGGCCCAACATCGGCCCCAGATTTGCTTTTTCCGGCTTTCCAGAAGTTAGGAACTTGTTTTTTTTTACGTGGCGCATAGGAAGCGTGTTCTGAAAAAATGTGGTGGGTATCTTTGAAATTCAAACTTTTTATTGAAACTTCGCTGCCCCATTGGCATAGGTCTAATCGTTGAGTTTGTCGATCGATGTCAAACCTGAAAAATTGTCGATTTCTTGGCATCGGAGAGGGGTCGAGATTTTTGTCGTCTGTCTTATTATATAGACCAGCGCCAAACTCTTTTTTGATCAGACGCCTGGTTTGCCCACGCCACATATCACGGACCGAGGTGTGAGCACTGCGACACTAGGGTGGGTCGGAGACCTTAACTAGCGCATTACGTTCAGATTTCATGACGGTATCGTTGGTTTCGTCGATCGATGTCTGCCGAGGACTGTCATAAAAGTTGGCTATGTCAATGGGAATGACTCCAGTGCCTGCCAGAACAGGGGTTTTGTATACATTGCGCGGCGCGCAATTAAAGTCCGCGTGAGCTGTCCCGTGACGTTAAACATTTTCCCAGCCAAGCCCTACGGCGAAAGCAAAAGAACCGTAGGCAGGGAGAAGCAGCAGCCGCCTATGTTCTACGTATGGTGGGAGTTTAACCATATATATGCACCTCTGCCGTGTGAAGCGGATAAGGGAAGGCGTACAGCAGCAGCAGCTGGAAGCTCTACGGCTGGAGTACAGCCATGGGCACCCCCGCCGTTCGTATGGGATGGGTGAATTGTACGTCGTACGGGATTTATTTCCCGTATGCAGGAGGTCAAGTCATGCGGGATTTATTTCCCGTGTGCAGGAGCTTAAGTCGTGCGGGATTTATTTCCCGTATCCAGGAGATTAAAAGTCGTGCGGGATTCATTTCCCGTATGCAGGAGGCTAAAAGTCGCGCGGGATTTATTTCCCGTGTGCAGGAGTATAAGTCGTGGGGGATATGTGTCCCGTATGCAGGAGACTAGAAGTCGAGCGGGATTAATTTCCCGTAGTATGCAGGAGGCAGAAGATATGGACATCGCAACGCGAGGAACATCCTGCTCAATTCGCGAGAAGTCGCACAGTCGCCATGCTGTGCGCACCCCACCATGAGGGGATGGGGAAGCCGCGTGACATACTATTAATAGTCGCGTGCCCTCTACTGCGAGAAGTTTAGTGGCGGAGGCGGGCGCATGGGAATCGGGTGCTGCCTGCAGCAGTACTACAAACGAAGGGAATAGCGTCCGAATGGCAACAAATACTTCATGGCAGCAGCAGCAGCGGCAGCAGCAGCGCGAAGGTCGTGAAATGAACAGACAGGTATCTCGTCAGCTGGAGCTTTTTAGTGATCCGGCTATTTCGTGTGCGGGAGGTTGTGTCTAGTCTTTCTGGTGGGTATGCGTTGGAGTAGCTTTCTTGCGATTGAATACACCACCTGTCGGTCGAAATATGTTTTTGATCGTACAAATGGAGACATGTCATTTTCGACTGGGTTTGGATTCGTTCGGGGTAAGTCGTAAATGACAGATAACGTTTGCGACGTGATAGGGGCTACCGAATAATGTGGTAGTTATCGTTCTTCCCGGGTAAGTGGTGGAGGATATACAGGATGGGTACCATTTATCACTGGCTACGGATCTCTGAGTGGTGCGGCATATATTATTTATCCTGGGAAAGTCGTGAATGGTACGAATGTAGAAAATCGTCTATATATAGGTTCGTCCTGGACGGTACACGTAGTCTTTGTTTTTCGCCTGGTAGTTTTGAAATGTATGTTCATGTTCAAATCAAACAGTCTTTGTGAAACCGAAAAACGTGTACATGGGAGTGTTTTTCAGGTATAGACAGGACCAGAAGGGGACTGGTGGAACTGATATTTATAGTTTAACGGGCCGGCGAAGCAAGGGCACGTGGGTGCACCTTGATTGAGAGGTGTAATGCTGATATTATGAGATATAATTGGTGGTGACTGTATACTGATTTTATTGATTCATACTGGAACTTTTTTGTTCGTGACTGTTTACTGGTTGCAGAATAAGGGGAGTTTGCATTCTATTTCATGACTGGCTATTTTACCACCAGTATTATTGTACGAACTTGGATTTGTTTGCGAAGGAGAAAACTGGAATATTAGATGTTCTGCGGATGATGGGATAGCTTTATTTGCTGGGAGGGCTTAGGCTGTTCGTGTTGAAAGTTGCAGCATTTGAATGTGTATTTGTTCGATTATAAGGAGCTAGTATACAAAACTGAAAAGGGAGTATTTTTGGTTTTATTCTGCATCACTAGCGACTATTGTTTCGGGCAATTTAGTGCCAGATAAATTCTACGTGAAAAGGGATGTATGCTATATCGCTTTTACCGTCACGATCTGTGCATCTATGGCGGTGGTAGTAAGGGCAACGGAAGGTTTTTGTCCGGGGACCTCGCTATCTATGGCATGATCATTTTTCAGCCTAGTTGTTTTTGTTCTTGCGCGGCTACTGTAATCTTTTCCGTGGTTGCAATAGTTTGTGGGGAGTTGAGGGAGAGGTTTTAGCTTGTCGTCGGGATGAGTTTCCTCTTGCCGTTACTGTAGTTGATGTAGGTCAAGGAGTTACGTTCTGGTTATTTTGCTTCGTCACTGTTATGTGAAGAGCCAGGGAGGGTGTTCGTTTGGTCCCTTTAAATGGCAGTTACGTACCAGTTGGTATTGTTGCCTATAGTAGATTATACGACTCTTTACATCTGAGGTTGTAAGCGGTGACGCACGAGACTCACTTCTTATCTGCCCCTACCTTGTGGGAGGCCAATAATACACGACCTGAAACGTCCATCCATCCATAGACTGCCATGCAGTCTGGGCTACCGCTGCCTTAGGCCACAAACATACTAGACCTAGTCTGACTCGGTGGGGAGGACTTAGGTCCCCCCAGAGTCTTGCGGCGGAATAATCTTCCGATATCGATCTGGCGGGGACGGGTCAACACCGTCAATGACGCAAGATCGCTCGTGACCCTAGATCTGATATTGCTAGACCGATGACGTGTCCTTTCGCGCGTGCGTGTTACGAGATCTACGATAGATATCTCCGACCCTGTCTTCAACATCGCCCCCCTCTTTATTCGCCTCAAGTCCATCTTTGCTTGGGATGATCTTGTGGTAGTCATCGGGAGGATGATTAGTTTAGGAAGCAGGGTGTTGATACATCGGATCGAGACACACCATCCTTTATATGCTTGCATCCACTCCTTATAGCCGACATGTAGAGCAAACACGAGTGTTAAACACCGGTCCGGCGAAGATGCATACATTTTCTACATTAGCTTACACGCTGTCAGCGTACGCTGGAGTTGTGTGGTTATTCCAAACTTTGTCTCAACGCACTAATTTCGTGTGGCCACACGTTAGTGCGCTTCTCGTGGTTGCTGTTCTGAGAACCACGGGCAGCCGAGCCAAACCTATTGTTTCTCGTGATTTGTTGGGATATCACGCCAGGTCGACTTAGTTGATCTAAATGCATCAACTGGTGACTTCGTTTTAAGCAGGGCGGAGTCGCGTGGCTCCCATTCCCTATGTGAGTGGGATTTGTTTCGAACAATTTTGTGACAAGACGGTGGATTTGCGATTTTGTTCCTTTTTTACTCAGTGTTGGGCCTGGGCATGAACTGTCCTGCTTCTTACAGCCCTCTACCATTGGGTACAACAATTTTCTCAGCGTCTCCTTGCCCCGGCTATTTCCACCGGAATGCCGGTAAGAATGCCCGTGAGATCATTATAGAAAATGCGAGGACGCCATTACGTGCTAACCCGAGAGACAAAAATCTGCGAAAAGCTGTGAAGATTGCCACTAAACAGCTCAAACGTGCGAGGACGGACGGAGTGCAGAAGTTCTTCGAAGAATACGTCCGTCAACTCGAAAGGGGTATCCAAGAAGGCGATCAGTTTGGGTTCTACAAGCACCGTAAGGGGATAAATGTGGAAGGGAAGAGGACTTTCCAGTCTCAGTACATGAGGGACGAGGAAAGTAGAATACTGCGAGACATAGGCCTCATCCGGGAACGATGGGTAAGGTGGTTCCAGAAGCTGCTGAACACCAAGTCATCGACCGTCGACCCGACTATCGTCGACGAGCTCAAGGTCTGGCCCTCGTGCAGTCCGCTGGACGACGTACCGTCTAGATACGAGGTGGAAGACGCGATCAGGGCGATGGCGAACCGCAAGGCGGTTGGGCCTGATGGTCTCCCAGCTGAACTTCTGAAGGTCCTGGCCGACGAAGGAGACTCGGACACCTTGGGAAGCTTCTACGAGATCATTGCCGCTTTGTGGAGGGGAGGGGTCGTGCCGCAGCAATGGAAGGATGCAACGATTAAGGTGCTGCACAAGAAGAAATACAGGACGGAGTGTGGTAACTATCGTGGCATTTCCCTTGTCGCGCATGCCGGCAAAGTACTCCTCAAAGTCATCGCGCGCCGACTCAGCGACTATTGCGAACGGGAAGGCATCCTGCCGGAGGAGCAGTGTGGCTTTAGGCCCGAACGATCGACGGTCGACATGATGTTCGTGGTGCGACGCTTGCAGGAATTGGCAAGGAAGAAGGACACTCCGCTGTTCATGTGCTTTGTCGACCTCACCACAGCCTATGACTCCGTCGACCGAACCCTCCTGTGGGCTGTCTTGGCTCGCTTTGGCGTGCCACCTAGAATGCTCACCGTTATCCGCCAATTCCACGACGGCATGCGAGCATGCGTGCGGCTGGATGACGGCGAGTGCTCAGATTATGTTCGACGTGAAACAGGGCCTACGGCAAGGGTGTGTGCTCGCGCCATTGTTGTTCAACATGTCTTTCACAGCGGTGCTGCGTGTGGCGGAGAAAAGTGTCGCTGCTGATGAAGCCATCACGGACAGCTGGGTGCAACTCCAACAAAAGCAGGAGAAGAAGAAAAAGAAGAGGGGGAAGGCACGGGCCGGGCACGCCGACGGACAGGGGAATGATAAAGAGGCCCAGACACTGTGGGCTATGCTGTATGCTGACGATGCGGGCATAGTATCCAGATCACCTAACGGCCTGGAGAGGATGATGACGGTGATCGTGTCTGCATGTGCCGCTTTCGGCCTGACGGTCTCGGAGGCCAAGACGGAGATAATGTGTCTGCAAACGAAGGATGGGGGGAGCGCGCCGTTCACCGTCACCGCAGCCGGCCAAGTGTACCAACAAATGACCGAGTTTGTGTATCTGGGCGGGGCTATCAGCGCAGATTGGACGAGCAGAAGTGTCAACGTACCACGTCGACTCCAGAGGGCATGGGCATGCTTCGGGCGGTATAAGATGGAAACCTATGACCGCCCGGGTGTGCGCCTTCGCCTGAAGGTGCGAATGCTGAGAGCCGAGGTGATCGAAATGTTGCTCTACGGTTGCGTTACTTGGAGCCCGAGCAAGACTGATTACGGTAGGCTACGGGAGGTCCACCACAAGATGCTCCTCCGATGCATCGGCTGGCGAAGACGAAAGCGCGAAGACCACATTCTATCCTATGCTAGCGCGCTTCTCAGGACAAACTCTGAGAGCGTTGAGACGACGGTACGCAGACGTAGGCTCTTGTTTGCGGGCTTTGTGACACGCATGGAAGAGGAGCGTCTGCCGAAGAGGGTGATGTTTGAGGAGATGGTTGGGGGTAGGGTTACTCCGGAGGACAGGAGTGGGACTGGATGAGGTACCTTGAGGAGGACCTCAAGGAGTTCGGCATCAAGCTCGAAGGGTGGTGCGAGGCAGCACATAAAGCCGGTAGATGGTTCCGACGGGTTGAGGAAGGGGCGGAGGCCTTCATGCGGAAAAGACATAGGGATGAGAAGGAGGCATCGGCAGAACGGCATAGGATAGCTGCAACCACAACCACAACCGTTGACGCCAACGCGCGTGCGCAGAATGGCAGGGAAGAGGGGGGGGGGGGAAGGGGTACGAGGGGGAATGGGGGAGGGGGGGCGGAGGCGGTCTGCCCAACAGACGGAAGCCTGGGTATGGCCATCATCGTCATGATGCACTCCCTTCTTTGGGACCCAAGTAACTAGCATGGTGCCACCTGGGCAACTTTGCGTGTCAGTATGCTCCAGTGCCTGCCTTTCGTATTTTCTTTCCCCCCCGCCCGTGTTTGTCCCTTTTTGTCCCTTCTTTTTTCCTTTCTTTCTTTCCCGTTTGTACCTCTTTGTGTCTCTGTTTGTATCTTCCGTTTTGCTTTTTTGCTTTTTTGTTGGCTGCTTTTTTTGTTTTGCTTCGCTTCATTTTGTTTTTTTTGTTTTTTGTCTGCTAGTCTCTTTTTGCTTCCATGGGGTCCTTAGTGGTGAGGTGCATATGCTTGTTTCTTTGTTTTTTGCCTCTGTTTTACACCCCTCGCGATGCGTGCGCACCTGAAATCTGCGAAAAATTGCGCATTCTCTTGTGTGTTCTTTCTTGGTTTCTTGCATTCTATTGCTTCCTTGCCTGACTTGAACTTTTTTCCTCTCTCTTCCCTCTTGGATGTGGGATTTGTTTTTTCGAATTTTAATTTCGATTTTTCGACGTCGAGTTATTATTTTCGTCCTGTTTTTTTTTCTGGGTAGTATGTGGTCCTCTCGGTTTCTGTGGCGACCTGTACAGCGTACCGCATGTATCTGATACGTACGCGCGCGGACCTCCTTTTTTCATGTTTTTGTCTGAAGTGTAGATGTGCTTCAGTTATCGTGTGTACTACTTTTTGCTCGTTTTATTTTTTTAACCGGGTATTTCTTCCACTCCAGAGTTATTGCAGCCTGTCCTGCGACCACGGACTGCATTGTGTTGTAGCGATGAGTTAATGTGGGAACAACAACAACAACAGCCACAAGTATGTTTGCCGTGTCTGATGGGGCTACTCTAATCACCGTTGTTAGATCTTATGCCTACAACTTTGTTTGCAAACTTGTACGTGATATTGTTTACGCCGCGGAGCCTTGAGAACTTATTTGGCGCTGTCTCAATGTGTGCTCATCCCTCGCTTGCTTTTACACTTCCGTTCCCGAGAGAAGGGAGGGGGGGCGAGCACGTGGGGTGATCGCGATTTGCAAACCTTTCTGGGTTCGGTATGCGTTGATTAATTCGTGACATTGGGTATTTCGTCCGCGCGATACTCGAGGTCCAACTCCAGGCCGTATCCTCGAAGCCTCAGGCAGTATTTTAAATTGTGGTGTTTTTTTCTGCCAGGCCCACGTCTATGGTCTACTACCTTGTCCGCAAAGTAGGACTCGAGTTTAGGTTGAGCCTCGTCTGGATGGGTCAATTCCGCAAGTTTCTTAAATTGAGGTGCTGGCGGTGTTTCCCGTCGAAGGTAGGGCTTTATGTGGGCCAGGTGGACGGACACCTCTCGTGTGTCGTTCGTAAGTCTACTCTATATACCAGAAGTGATAAGTGTGAGCAGACGACATACGGTCCTCGCCATAGTAGCAGCAGGTTTGGGTTGGGAACACCCGCGTCCTGGTGGGGTTTGTACACAAGCACTTCCTGTCCTGGTTGGAACACGGGGCACGATTTGAGTTTGCTGTTATTTTCTGCTTGTTGGTCTGCACGTTCGTTTAGATTTTGGTGTGCAAGTTCGAAAGCGATCTGCAAATTGTCCCGCGTGGTTTCTGCGAATTCTTCGGTATCTGCTATTCTTCCTACGTGAGGAATCCCGATAATTAGATCGACTGGAAGTCGAGGTTGTCGCCCGAACATTAAAAAAAATGGCGTCTCATCCATGGTAGCACTAAAACTAGTGTTATGAGCTAACTGGACGAACAGTGAAAGTGATGCCCAGTTGCTTTGATCTATCGCGCTATGCATGGCCAGCATGTTGTGCATAGTGGAGTGTACGCGTTCTAATACTGAATTGCCCTGGGGTCGGTACGGCGTCGTTCGGGTCTTTTTGTATCCTAGAATCTGCTGTAACTGGTGTATTACCTTGCTTCTAAACTCGGAGGCTTTATCTGCCTGCAAGGTCCCTGGTGGGCCGAAAATGCTTAGTATTCAGTCGATGATAGCCCGGGCTAGTGTGTCGGCCGCCTTATCACGTACCGACAACAGCAAAGCAAATTGTGTCTGGTGGTCCATCATCGAGACAACATGTTTGCATGCGATCCCTGCGGCTGAAGTTGATACCGATTTGTACTCTACGGAGTCAACCGATGTTCTTTTGAAACGGCTGCTCGACAGGTAAACGGCCTATCGGGAGCTCAGGTCTGATGTGTGCTGTTTGTCGTCGTTGGCAAGCTTGGAATTTCGCACCAGTCTCGCACGTCACGGCTTATAGTAGGCCACCAATATATCTGGCGGGTTCTATCGTAAGCCGGTCTGGATGCAAGGTGTCCTCCTGACATGATGTGGTCACGGTAAGCGTGCAGAATCAGACCAACAAGGGCTTCTGGTACTACCAACTGATCACGAAATGTGCTTCTTTTTCGAAGGTGTCCCGGAAGGTACGGTTTGAATAACAGCTCGCTGCCGGGGCAGGTGTCGCGGGCGCAGGTCGCAAAATCGACCTTGCCTCCCAAGTGCTGTCTCCATCATCTAACTGGGTGATGCAGCGGTTGCACTTTACAGTGGGATTGAGCACTGACTTGGGCAGGGGGGTTCTGTTCGAAATGGCTTCCAAGATCCGCCACAAGAGGGCGACGCAGAGGAGTATTGAAGGCAGCACCTTTAGTATCGGCAGCAGGTAAAAGTGCAGTCCACTCTGTGGAAGACTCTGTGGAAGCAGCACCACCAGGAGCAGGCGATACCATCTACCAGGCAGGAGCAGCACTAGCGGGAGGAGCATCCGGTACCAACAGAAGCAGCGAAAGCAAAAGCAGCACCAGCAGGAGCGGCACCAGAAGGAGCGGCACGAGCACGAGCGGCACGAACTGGAGCGGCACGAGCAGGAGCAACGCTAGCAGGAGGCCAACTGGCCAAGCGGTATACGAAGAGGCAGCACCAGCGTGACGCGCGTCGTATGCTGTCTACATGTGTCCACGCACGCAAATAATCCAATGACCCTCGTCGTAGTCCTGTGTTGAAACTATTCCGGAACAAAATAGAAAAAAAATCGGTCTACTATCGTATGTATGCCGTCTTATAGCCGGTCTCTTCGGGCCAAAGCAGCTGAGATCAACACGGCAGTCCTGTTGAATCTGTTCCCGAAGAGTCCCTTCACTCGCGAATAGTACAAAGCTCTCGCGAACCAGGGTTGACAATCTTGCGAAAGGCCACCGAAACGCCCCCACGGCGACCGACCAGAGAAAACGAATTTATAGTTTTGTTTACAAGTTTTCCCTTCGGAGTGGCATGAGCGCAGCGTGTAAGAAGACTCTTGCCGAAATACGTATTTGGTGGGTTTATTTGAACTATTCCACCAATTGCAGTTGTATGTGCTGCAGTTGGGGCAATAGCTCAAATGTACCTTTTAACAACCAAGTACCTGGTATATATTAGTAAAAGAAAAATAGCAGTGGAACATGCAGATGAGGGTGACGCAAGAGAGCAGTTCTAATGACCCAAAAAGCAGGTACCAGTAGCAATTATGTATTACAGCTGTTATGAGATATGAAGGGGACATGAGCGTGATATGCAACTTCGACAGTAAGCACTTGCTCGACGAATCGCAGCGCCAGTAGACACATGTTCTGCGACACCTAACGGTTCGACAACGAACGAAACCTTTGGCGGACGCCCGAACCAACTACAACAGGAATTCCTCAAGGAAAAACGTCTTCAACGAAGCGTACCGGTGGGCCCGGGGCCGGTGTCAAACGCAAACAAGTCGAAGCGACGGGAGTAAGTAGTAGCAAACAATTACCTCGCAAATGCGAATGTCGCTAATAACAACGGAATCAGCACCCTGGCAAACACCCGAGGTAGATTGAAAAAAACAGGATCTTTCGTGATCCACTTCACCCAAAAAGGATGCAAAAAAGCCAGTGCGCCCTTGGCACTCGCCAAGGCACTAGCGTGATGGAGGCGATGCAAAACCTGACACTCTTCTTGGTTGAAGAAACCCCCCCCGAAAAGAAATAAACCAGTCCGCTCCCCACGCTTGAACTCAAAGTACCCGCTGGCAGACTTGCAAGTACACGCACAACGGATGTTTGCTGAAAGTATTGATATATTATAGACGAAGGCGCACGCTGCAACGAAACGCCCTCGAACACCTCTATATTCAGACCCCAGGCGCAGACCAAAGGCAGATCGACTGTGTATGGTGCTCTACCGGAAGAACATGATAGACACGAGAACAGACTCGTAAAGTACGAAGATCTTTTCCAAGCCCGAACCGAGGAGATCGACCGACACAGCCTACTGCTACTCCTACTCCTACTGCTACTCCTACTCCTCCTACTGCTCCTACTACGACTCCTTATCCTACTCCTCCTGCTTCTACTTCTACTACTACTACTACTACTACTACTCCTACTTCTACTTCTCCTACTGCTACTACTACTCCTACTCCTACTCCTACTACTACTCCCACTACTACTCCTACTTCTACCATTACTGTACTACTACTTCTACTCCTACTACTACTACTACTACTACTACTACTACTACTCCTACTACTACTACTACTACTACTACTACTACTACTACTACTACTACTACTACTACTACTACTACTACTAATACTACTGCTACTACTACTACTACTACTACTACTACTCCTACTACTAATACTACTCCTACTGCTACTACTACTACTACTACTCCTACTACTACTACTACTACTACTACTACTACT
>JARUPZ010000987.1:0-25958 GCA_031213475.1 Nereocystis luetkeana | reverse complement strand
ATTACGCGGATAGAATTTTAAGGTTATGTGAAGAAGCTGATAAAGCTGTAGTTTATTTAAAAAAGTTAAAGAGGCTTAGTCTGACTATTGGCTCTAATGAAATAGTTGGAACATATATATTACCAAAAATCATTGACTTATTTTGTAAGCGCTATTCATATACACATATTAAGCTAGAAATTGATTGTACGAATTCTATTTCTTGGAATATTGTTAATGGTAAAGTTGATATAGGGATTGTTGAAGAAGAGGAAATACCTAAGGAATTATATAATTCATTGTCTAGTACCCCTTATATTAAAGAAGAAATAGTTTTAATTTTACCTAAATCTCATGAATTGAAGAATGTTTATAGTATAACTAAAGAAAAATTATATAATTTAGATTTTATTACTTTAAAACCTAATTTTGTAGGTAGGAAATTAGTGGATGATGTTTTAAAAAAATTTGATATAGAGAGTGGTAAATTAAAAATAAAACTAGAACTCAATTCTATTGAAGCTATTAAACGTGGTGTTCAAGCTGGGTTAGGAGCTTCATTTGTATCTATTCTTATGGTTAAAGATGAATTATATTCTAAACGTCTTAATTCAGTAATAATTAATGATAAAAAGATAACCAAGCGTTTAACATTGCTTGTTAACTTAAAAATCAATCAGTCCCAATTATCTGGGAAATTTTATAAGTATTGCTTTGCTATATTAAAAACGCGTTTATATGTTAAGTTTCTTAATTTAGATTATTAGGTAGATAGTTTTTGAACATTTTAAAAATTAAAATGTTCAAAAACTATCTACCTAATAATCTAAATTAAGCAGGATTAAATAAGCAAAACTAACGCCCCCAAAAGAACCAATAAAAAATCCAGAAGTGAATTGGTTCCAATTTTTACCATTTAATAAATCATTTTTATTAATAACCTCAGATTCTTGAAAAGTTACTTTCCCATACATAGCTAAGCAAACAGTAAGTATTGTTACTAAAGCTACAGAAGACAGAAATCCAATTAGAAGTGAAATTTCAGATGCTCGTAATGGTCCTAATTTTTCAAAAGGTCCTAGTAATAAATAACCATGTGCCATACCAATTTCTAACCCTCGTAAAAGAGGGGATAGTCCTTTTCTATAAGCTGGTAAACTACCTAGATAAGCTTTTGTTGCTGCTGATGAAGTGACTGGTGTTGATAAGTGTCCAACCGAAGGGTCATCGTTGTAAGGTTTAATAAAACTTGTCATAAGTATTTTGTAAAACTTTATTATATAAAAATATTTATATCTTTTTAAAAGAGAATAATTTAGGATTCTAGTGAATGAGAAAATTTTTTTTTGAACCAGTTGAGCCAATTAAATTAGTGTATTTTTTGGTTTTAGATATATAATAGTATATTATATCATTTTTTATAATTTTTAGCCAAGGAAAAAAAATGAGTGTTCTTATCGATTATGTTTTATTGTTAGGTATTGCCTTTGTACTTGCATCTGGTTTGTTTTTAGGCCTTAAAGGAATTAAATTAATTTAATTTTTTTTAGTTTTGTTAATATTTAAATTAAATTTAGAATTTTAGTCTAAACATTTATAAATTCTATACTGTTAAAAAAAGAAAGAATTATGAGTACTGAGAAAATTGATAACTTATTAAAACGTGATATTGTGGTTGGTTCTAGACGTTTTAGCAATTATTTCTGGACATTTATTTTATTTTTTGGGGGGTTAGGGTTTTTACTTACAGGTATTTCAAGTTATTTTCAAAAAAATTTATTATTCTTTATTAACTCAACGGACTTAGCATTTTTACCTCAAGGGTTGGTTATGACCTTCTATGGTGTCGCTGCCATAAGTTTAAGTATATATATTGGACTTACAGTTTTTTGGGATGTTGGTAGTGGGTATAATGAATTTGATAAACAAAATGAATTAGTTAGAATAGTAAGACGTGGCTTCCCAGGAAAAAACCGTCAGATATTATTAGTATATGCCTTCAAAAATATTAAAAGTATTAAATTAAATATACAAGATGGTATTAATCCTAAGCGTGTTATTTATTTATGTACAAAGGATCAACGAGAAATTCCACTAACGCCTGTGGAACAACCAAGATCTTTAGAGATTTTGGAAAATGAGGCATCTGAATTAGCAAGATTTTTAAATATTAATCTAGAAGGACTTTAATTTATTAAAATTAGTCTAGATAATATTTGTTTTTAAACTACTTATTTATTTATTTATCTTTTAGTTAGAATAAAACTAATAAACATAAATAAATTATATTATAGTAGGTTATAAGTGCGAGCATAGTTTAGTGGTAAAACCATAGCCTTCCAAGCTATTGATGCGAGTTCGATTCTCGCTGCTCGCTAACAAGAAAAATTTCCACTTAAAAACTTTTTAACCTAATTATAGTTTGTGAGAAAAATAATATTTTAATAGGAATGAGAAATAACTTTGTTATACTTATAAACAAGAAAGGTATAATATATTTTTATAAAATGGAGAAAGTTTTAAAATGTCTGGTGGTTCAACAGGGGAACGTCCTTTTTCTGATATCATAACAAGTGTACGCTATTGGATTATTCATAGTATTACAATTCCTTCTTTATTTATTTCTGGTTGGTTATTTATAAGTACTGGTTTAGCCTATGATGTTTTTGGAACTCCTAGACCTAATGAATACTTTACACAGGACAGACAACAAGTTCCTTTAGTAAATGATAGATTTAGTGCTAAGCAAGAATTAGAAGACTTAACAAGAGGATTATAAAAAAATATATAAAATTTAGGAGAAATACGTGACTAGAAATACAAATCAACCTGTAGCTTACCCTATTTTTACTTTTCGTTGGCTTGCTATACATGGTTTAGCTGTTCCAACGATATTCTTTATAGGTGCAATTACATCAATGCAATTTATCCAACGATAGGAGTTTATTCAATGACAGGTCCAAATCCTAATAAGCAAGAAGTTGAAATAAGTCGTACGTCTTTATACTGGGGTTTATTATTATTTTTCATATTAGCAGTCCTTTTCTCTAGTTACTTCTTTAACTAAGGGATTTTGTAATTACTAGGTAGAATTTTTATAAGGTTAAGAAAAGATATAGGAGCAAGAGAATATTATGGCAGGAACAGGAAGAATACCACTTTGGTTAGTCGCATTAGTTGGTGGACTAGGAGTTATAGTCGTTGTAGGTACTTTTATTTTTGGTTCTTATTCTGGGTTAGGGTCTTCACTTTAACAATCAATTGCTATGGGCTTATTATTTATCTACATTGAAAAAGACACGATTGAATAACTTTCGAAATTACCAAGGTTCTCTAGAGAACCTTGGTAATTTCGAAAGTTATTCAATCGTGTCTTTTTCAATGTAGATAAATAATAAGCCCATAGCAACGGCAGGAAAAACTAGCCCAACTAAAGGGACTAAAATTGAAGGTAAATAATTAATTAACATAATATATTTTATTAATAAATTTTGTAGTAAACGATACTAACACATAGATTTAAGACTAAATTTAAACTATACAAATGCATTCAACAAAGAGTGAAAATTTTTATAATCGTCTAAAAGAAATGCATAACTTTGCAGAAATCTACGCTAAACAAACTAATACCTTTTTTTTGCTTGGACCCTTCAATAACTTCTGTGATTATTACAGGGTTAGCTACTTATAAAGATAATTATGGAGTTCCGTTATGTCCTTGTAGAAATTTTCGTAGTGAAAAAGCTGAAATTGAACTAAATTATTGGGTTTGCCCTTGTGTTTCAATGCGCGAACGGAAAGAATGTCATTGCAAATTATTTGTACAACCTAATGACTCAAGCGCCTCAGAAAATCAAAAAATTAGCCTAGATACTATTTATAAAAATTTATAGATCAGCTTTTTTTGCTATAAAAATAATAAGTGGGCCTGATACAATAATTAGTGTTGCAGTAATTACTTGACCAATAACTTGCCAATTCATATGATTGTTCTCCTGAATAATTATCTAGGTATTTTTGCATACATAAAAATGGAAGTACTTATTAATAATACTTATTTAAATCCACAAGACTAAAAAATCATTTATTAATACTTTTATTATAATTCAAACTAAGAAAGAAAATAAAAAATAACTATCTTATTTTTATTTTCTTATAAAAGTACTCTAATTATTTATCAACATTTTAAGTTAGGGCTTGAAAACCAATCTTAATAAATTATGGACAAATAGAAGTTTTTTCTTAAAAAATTTTATATTTAACATCTTTAATCATATTAACTAATAAATTTTTAAACAATCAATAAATATTTTTACTAAGGAGTAAAGAGTATATGGAAATAGCAAAAAACTTAGAAAATTTGTCTTTAGAAAAAAATTTAAACTTAAAAGAAGTCTATTTAGAAACACAAATAAAAACGATAATTGATATCTTAGAAGAAGAATTAGTTGGTCTAATACCTGTTAAAACAAGAATTCAAGAAATTTCAGCATTATTAATTATAGACAAATTAAGAGAAAACTTAGGTTTTACAACTGGGAATCCAGGTTTACATATGTCTTTTACTGGTAGTCCCGGTACAGGTAAAACTACTGTTGCGACACGTATGGCGGATATTCTTTTTAAGTTAGGGCATTCAAAAAAAGGGCATTTATTAACTGTAACTAGAGATGATTTAGTTGGACAGTATATTGGACATACTGCCCCAAAAACTAAAGAGGTACTAAAGAAAGCAATGGGGGGTCTTTTATTTATTGATGAAGCTTATTATTTATATAAGCCAGATAATGAAAGAGATTATGGGAGTGAAGCAATTGAAATTCTTTTACAAGTTATGGAAAACCAGCGTGATGATTTAGTAATTATTTTTGCAGGATACAAAGAACGTATGGAACAATTCTATAGCTCTAACCCAGGTTTATCTTCGCGAATAGCAAACCATGTAGATTTCCCAGATTATTCTCCAGATGAATTACTTATTATTGCTAAAATGATGCTGGAAGAACAACAATATCAGTTTTCTCCTGAAGCCGAACCAGCATTTTTAAATTATATTTTAAAACGTCGTGAACAGCCACTATTTGCAAATGCTCGAAGTATAAGAAATTCTTTGGACAGAGCTCGAATGAGACAAGCAAATCGTAATTTTGATAGTGGTGGTCGTGTACTTACTAAAGCAGACCTAGTTACAATAACAGACTCAGATATTACAGCTAGTAGTGTATTTAGTTTATAAAATAAAGGAATAAGATTAAGTAATTTTCGCATATTGTGAATTTACTTAATCATATTTACAACATATTCTTCTAAAAATTAATTTTATAATTTCTAAAATTAATTCACTAGGTCTAACATTTTTGTCTAGATAAAATTATTTATATTTCTTAACTTTACTAGAAAATCTAAAAGGCCTAATTGAAACAATAATAATTAATTTTAAATTCCCTCAACTCCCTTTCCCCACTAGCTACTTATCTTTTTAACGTCCAAAATACTATAATAAGTTAGCAACTCCCTATATTTTCTTTTTTTTTTTCAGCCTACAGTAAAATAGATTGGTTATAGCCTAATAAAACCTATACTGCTAGGAGATAAAGCTGATCTTTTTATTTACAAGTAATAACGTGTATATGATTTATAAAGAGTATTTTTATTTCTCATTATTTTTAGACAAATTTTTTCAACTGCTACGTTAGATTCCGATAGATTAGTTATACCTCTCTTAAATTAGAATTATCTTTTTGATTTTTAAAAAGTACTTAGGAATATTAGAATACAAATATACTATGTTAAATTAAATAGAGTAATAAGAAGTATAAAACTTCTTATTACTCTAGCGATCTCTCGACCTATCTCTCTTATCTACCAAAAAAGTAATAAGAGATAAAATAATAATACAGAAATAAATCTGATTATTTTAATTGAATTAACCAACAACAGAAGGAGCAGAAATCGCAACAGGAAGAATTTCGTTAGATGCTAAATCTAATGGGAAATTATGAGCGTTACGTTCATGCATTACTTCCATACCTAAATCTGCACGGTTGATGATATCAGCCCATGTGTTAATAACACGACCTTCACTATCTACAACAGACTGGTTAAAGTTAAAACCATTTAAGTTAAATGCCATAGTACTAACACCTAAAGCTGTTAACCAAATCCCAACTACAGGCCATGCTGCAAGGAAGAAATGTAAAGCTCTAGAGTTGTTGAAACTAGCGTACTGGAAGATTAAACGACCAAAGTAACCATGTGCAGCTACAATGTTATAAGTTTCTTCTTCTTGTCCGAATTTGTAACCGTAGTTAACAGATTCAACTTCACTTGTTTCACGGATTAAACTTGAAGTTACTAAAGAACCATGCATAGCACTGAATAATGAACCACCGAAAACACCAGCAACACCAGCCATATGGAATGGGTGCATTAAAATGTTATGTTCAGCTTGGAAAACGATCATGAAGTTAAATGTACCAGAAATACCTAAAGGCATACCGTCAGAGAAACTACCTTGACCGATAGGGTAAATTAGGAATACCGCAGAAGCTGCTGCTACTGGAGCAGAGAATGCTACGAAAATCCAAGGACGCATACCTAAACGGTAGCTAAGTTCCCATTCACGACCCATCCAACAAGCAACACCAATTAAGAAATGGAATACGATTAATTGGTAAGGACCACCGTTGTATAACCATTCTTCAACTGAAGCAGCTTCCCAAATTGGGTAGAAATGAATACCAATTGCGTTTGAACTAGGTATAACAGCACCACTGATGATGTTGTTACCATATAATAAAGATCCGGCTACCGGCTCACGAATACCATCAATATCTACAGGAGGTGCTGCGATAAAAGCGATGATGTAACAAGAAGCCGCTGTTAATAATGTAGGAATCATTAAACAACCAAACCAACCAATGTATAAACGGTTTTCAGTACTAGTAATCCATGTAGCAAATGTTCCCCAATCTCTTTTTTCACTTTCGCGTCTTTCTAAAGTTGCAACCATAATAGTTTTTTTAAAATAAGTTTTAATTCTTCCCAGGTAACTTGTATTTATCAAAAATTTTTATAATTTTTACCAAGATATAAGTTAATAATAACCTGTTACTAGTTATTGTAGTTATTTTGTATATTAATAAAGTGGGTAATGTACATATACTATATTATATCATGCTTTAATTAGCATAACGTTGTATTTAAACCTTTAAACGTATTGCTTTTTTTTTCTAAAATTAAAGATCCTTAATTATTACTATAGAGAACTTCGCTTGCCATTGTGATAAGTTAATCTATTATATTATTATATATTGACAATTAAAATTTTATTACGTTACAATAGAATGCAATCTATAATTGATTATTAGTAAACCTGAATTTTTTTACTAAGCATTAATTTTTTAATCTTTTAAATTACCAAAATAGAATTTCCTTATAAGAATTATTAGCTATGTCACATTCCGTAAATATTTATGATACTTGTATTGGTTGCACGCAATGTGTTCGTGCTTGCCCTACTGATGTATTAGAAATGGTGCCTTGGGATGGTTGTAAAGCAGGACAAATTGCTTCAGCTCCTCGTACAGAAGATTGCGTTGGTTGTAAACGTTGTGAAACAGCTTGCCCAACAGATTTTTTAAGTGTTCGTGTTTATTTAGCCGCTGAGACAACTCGTAGTATGGGATTAGCATACTAATAACATATTACCCAAGTCTAGTTTATATATAAACTAGACTTGGGTAATATGTTATTATGTCACTAGTAGTGGGTTGCTAACTCAATGGTAGAGTAATCGGCTTTTAACCGAAAAGTTCTGGGTTCAAGTCCCAGGTGACCCAATTCGTATTATTAGGATGTTAAAAATTAATTAAGGAAATTCATTTCACGATTTATTATTTCGTGAAACTTTTATAGATAATATATAAAACATAACTATAATTAGGAATAATTATAATTAGACTCCAGATGGAGTATTCTCTGGTTTTTTCTCAGTTGCCATAGAAGTTTCTTTTGGTTGTCTATGTCTAGGTAATGAAATTTTGTATTTTGGTTTTTCTTTTGGTTTTTCTTCCGCTTTAATCTCTTCTTCTTCTTTTTTAATAGTTTTTGATATTGAAACTTTAACTTTATCAAAATCAACATCTACTAAAATATCTACAGGATCATCGTCATCATGATCTTTCTTATAACGTAAATATTCAAGAGAAACCTTATCTTCAACTAATTTTACAAGAGCACGACGTAAAGGTCGGGCACCATAAGTAGGGTTAAAACCTTCTTCAATTAATAATTCCATCATTCTAGGGGTTAAAGATAATGAGATTTCTTTCTCCTTTTTCACTCTCTCTACTAAATCTTTTACCATGATAACGGCAATTTGCTTAATATTATTTTTTGTTAGTTGTTCAAAAACAATTATTTCATCAATACGATTTAAAAATTCTGGTTTAAAGAATGCTTTAAGACTTTCTCCAACAGTATTACATAATTGAGCATATTTTGTTTTTTTGGTATCACCTGTTTCACCACCAAAACCAATTCCTTGTGAAGCTAAGTCATTATTCTGGATTGCTTTAGACCCTAAATTTGAAGTCATTATTAAGATTGTATTTTTAAAATCAATAACTCTTCCTTTAGAATCTGTCAAACGCCCATCCTCAAGTATTTGAAGCAATAAATTAAATACATCTGGATGAGCTTTCTCAACTTCATCAAATAGTACAACAGTATATGGCTTACGTCTTACAGCTTCAGTTAGTTGTCCACCTTCGTTATAACCAATATAACCTGGGGGTGATCCAATTAATTTAGCCACAGTGTGACGTTCCATAAATTCTGACATATCTAAACGAACCATAGAATCTTCTGCACCAAAAAAGAATGAAGCAAGAGTCTTTGTTAATTCAGTTTTCCCTACACCAGTAGGACCTGAAAAGAAGAAACTTGCAATTGGTCGTTTCATATTTCGCATCCCAACCCTAGCTCTTCGTACAGCTCGAGCTACAGCTGATACAGCTTCTTTTTGCCCAATTACTCTTTGGTGAAGAACATTTTCTAATTCTAATAATCTAGTATTTTCATCCTTGGTAATTTTTGTTACTGGAACACCAGTCCATAAAGCTACAATTGAAGCAATATCTTGAGCTCCAACCTTTAACCTTTCCAATACTCCTTTGGGGACAATTCTTTTTTGTGCTTTTATAATAGCACCCATTTGGGCACGTAAATTTAATTCATCATCTCTAATTTCAGTTGCTGTTTCAAATCTTTGTTCTCGAACAGCTAAATCTTTATTATCTAAAATAGTTCGTAATTCTTTGTCTAAAATATGTACAGCTTCAGGAAGACGATAATTTACTAAACGAACTCTCGCACTACCTTCATCAATCAAATCAATTGCTTTATCAGGTAAGAATCTATCAGCTATATATTGAGCACCTAAATTAGCTGCTGCAGTTAGAGCTTCATTTGTGATTTCTAATCTATGGTGCTGTTCGTAACGTAGTCTTAAACCTTTTAGAATAGTTATAGTTTCTTCTATACTAGGTTCATTTACCCAAACTGGTTGGAAACGACGTTCTAAAGCTGGATCCTTCTCAATATGCTGGCGATATTCATCAATGGTTGTAGCTCCTATACATTGTAATTCTCCACGTGCCAGGGCAGGTTTTAAAATATTCGCAGCATCTAATGCTCCCTCTGCTGCACCAGCACCAACTAATGTGTGGACTTCGTCGATTACAATAATTATATTTTTTTGTTCTTTTAGCTCTTGTACTATTCTTTTTAAACGTTCTTCAAATTCCCCACGATATTTCGTTCCTGCTAACAATAATGTAATATCTAAAACGAATATTTTATGGTCATGCATTTCACTAGGAACTTCACGTTGAATAATTCGTTGTGCTAAACCCTCCGCTACTGCTGTTTTACCAACTCCAGGCTCACCGATTAAAATTGGATTATTTTTACGACGTCTTGATAAAATTTGTATAACACGTTCAATTTCATTTTGTCTACCAACAACAGGATCTAATTTTGCTCGTTCAGCTGCTTCTGTTAAATCTGTTGTATATTCTAATAAGTTTGGAGCAGCTAAAGAAGCTCTATCTAAGTCATCAAAAAGAAATAAATCTTTTGTCTGATTTTGGTCCCCTGACCCAACATTAGCCAATACTTTTGAAGATCCAGATTCATGGTTTTTATCTAGCTCATTAAGTACATAAGATTTAATTCGTGGTATATTTGCACCTAAGTTTTGTAAAACTTTTGAACATATACCATCAGTATCATTTAATAAAGCTAAAAAAATATGCTCAGTGTTAATATAACTATGGTTTAACTCCTTAGATTGTTTTATCGACATCTCTAATACCTTTTTTGCCCTAGGGGTAAAGGGGATTTCTATTGCAACAAACCCTGTTCCTTTACCTATAAGTCTTTCTACTTCGATTCTTACTTTTCTAATAGTAATACCATACTCTCTGACAGCATTAGTGGTTACCCCACAGCCTTCACCTAATAAGCCTAAAAGTATTTGTTCTGTACCTACAAAATTATGACCTAAACGTCTTGATTCTTCTTGTGACATCATAATTACTTGTAAAGCCCGCTCAGTAAATCTTTCAAACATAAATATACCTCCTAAATTGGTGTTAATTAATAAAACTATAGACTGCTTGAATCCCTCTATAATTTTAATATTATTTAAAATAAAAAATTCTACCTTTAAATAATATCATCATAGCATTGTATAACGAAGCATTAAATTTTTCAAGATAGGAGTAAAGTAGAAAAACCTTATAAAACTAAAGAGCAGAAAAAACTACCTTGATCTCCAAATAAAAAATATATTACTATATAATAGTAGTGATATAGATATATCGCTATTATTAATAATTATCATTTAATAAAATACTTTTACTTAAATTAAACTATGGCAAAAAATAAAGGTGCTAGAATTATAATAACCCTAAGATGTACAAACTGTAAAAAAACAAATAGTAATTCTAATCAAGGGGCAACAGCCAAAAAAAACCAAAAAAAAATAGACTATACAACAACAAAAAACCGTAGAAACACTCCAGATAGACTTGAATTAAAAAAGTTTTGTCCTAACTGTAATTCACATACACAACAAAAAGAAATAAAATAAGGAGGATAATATGCCAAATAATGAAAATAAGGGGAATAAAGGAAAGCCGACAAAAACTAGACGTCAACCATTTAAACTTAAACCAAATGAAACAATTGATTATAAACAAGTAGATATTCTTTTATCATTTTCAACAGAGCATGGGAAAATTAAATCGCGCCGCTCAACAAATTTAACATTAAAACAACAAAGACAACTTTCAAAAGCTATTAAAAGAGCAAGATATTTAAATTTATTACCGTTTGTTACATCAGTAGAAAATTAATGTTCTTAGAATATTAGCGTAAATGTTATAATATTTTTAAACTATACTTTTTCTTTACTTTTTCAAGAAATAAGATATAAAAAATAAAAAAACAGAGAAAATATGAGTCGTTCCCAGAGAAATGATAATTTTATCGATAAAACTTTTACGATTATGGCCGATATTATTTTAAAAGTTTTCCCCGCAAGTAAAGAAGAGAAGCAAGCTTTTTTTTACTATAGAGATGGTATGTCAGCACAATCTGAAGGTGAATATGCTGAAGCATTGGAAAATTACTACGAAGCATTACAACTTGAAGAAGACCCTTATGATCGTAGTTTTATTTTATATAATATTGGTTTAATCTATTCTAGTAATGGAGAATATTTAAAAGCTTTAGAATATTATCACCAAGCTTTAGAATTAAACCCAAATTTACCCCAAGCGTTAAATAATATTGCTGTTATATATCATTACCAAGGTGTGAAAGCTTCAGAAAAACAAAATATTGATGTCGCTAAATTACTTTTTAATAAAGCCGCTGAATACTGGAAACAAGCAATTAATCTTGCTCCAAATAATTATATAGAGGCCCAAAATTGGTTACGAACAACAGGTCGACTTTCCGCTTAA
Source organism: Nereocystis luetkeana (assembly GCA_031213475.1). Lineage (NCBI taxonomy): Eukaryota > Phaeophyceae > Laminariales > Laminariaceae > Nereocystis > Nereocystis luetkeana. The sequence goes on along the minus strand of JARUPZ010000987.1, from coordinate 13,944 downwards.
AAAACTTTAACTATCTTTTCTTACTCGAAATTTATTGATCTTTTTTTTATTTGTACAATCTATTAATTCAAATTTTTTAGTCTAAAATAAGACTCGTTTTACTTTTGTTCTTAAGCTTAAATAAAATTAATTAAAAAATTTTCAGGTTTCATTATTATTTAATAATGCAAATAATTAAAAAATGACTGAAAAAAAAATAACGAATGATAAAAATGTTAATACAGGTTATATAACACAAGTTATTGGACCAGTTATCGATGCAGTCTTTTCTTCAGGTATCTTACCAAAAATTTACAATGCTCTTGAAGTAGAAAGTAAAGAAGGAGTTATTATTTGTGAAGTACAACAATTATTAGGGGATAACCGAGTTAGAGCTATTGCAATGAGTGCTACTGATGGTTTACAAAGGGGTGTTCAAGTTATTGACACTAAATCTCCAATCCTAGTTCCTGTAGGTAAACCAACACTTGGTCGTATCTTTAATGTTTTAGGACAAACTGTAGATAATTTAGGAGATGATATTGGTAATGAAACATTACCTATTCATAGACCTGCACCAGCCTTTACCGACCTTGAAACTAAACCAGCTATTTTTGAAACTGGTATTAAAGTAGTAGATTTATTAGCTCCTTATCGTAGAGGTGGTAAAATTGGGCTTTTTGGTGGGGCAGGAGTAGGTAAAACTGTTTTAATTATGGAACTGATTAATAATATTGCAAAAGCTCATGGTGGTGTTTCTGTTTTTGGTGGGGTAGGTGAAAGAACACGTGAAGGTAATGATTTATACATGGAGATGAAAGAATCTGGTGTAATCAATGAGAAAAATTTATTAGAATCTAAAGTAGCTTTAGTTTATGGTCAAATGAATGAGCCACCAGGTGCACGTATGCGTGTAGGATTAACTGCTCTAACAATGGCTGAATATTTCCGTGATATCAATAAACAGGATGTTTTATTATTTATTGATAATATTTTTAGATTTGTACAAGCTGGTTCAGAGGTTTCAGCCTTATTAGGACGTATGCCTTCAGCTGTGGGATACCAACCGACTTTAGGTACTGAAATGGGTGCTTTACAAGAACGTATCACATCAACTACTCAAGGTTCGATTACTTCTATTCAAGCTGTTTATGTACCTGCAGATGACTTAACTGACCCTGCACCAGCTACAACTTTTGCTCATTTAGATGCAACAACTGTATTATCTCGAGGCTTAGCTGCTAAAGGAATTTATCCAGCTGTGGATCCTTTAGATTCCACTTCAACTATGTTACAACCTTTAATTGTTGGTGATGAGCATTATAAAACAGCTCAGTTAGTTAAAGAAACATTACAACGTTATAAAGAATTACAAGATATTATTGCAATTCTAGGAATTGATGAACTATCTGAAGAAGACCGTTTAGTTGTAGACCGTGCTAGAAAAATTGAACGTTTTTTATCACAACCATTCTTTGTTGCAGAAATATTTACTGGTTCTCCTGGTAAATATGTAGATTTAGAAAATACGATTAAAGGCTTCAATATGATTTTAGGTGGTGAACTAGATGATTTACCTGAACAAGCTTTTTATTTAGTTGGTGATATTAATGAAGCAATCTCTAAAGCAAAAACTTTTAATAATTAATTAGGGAATTTTCTAATGAGTTTAAATATTCGTGTAATTGCTCCAGATGGATTAATTTGGGATACTTCTGCCGATGAAGTAGTTCTACCTAGTCTTACAGGTCAATTAGGTATCCTTACAGGCCATGCTCCTTTAATTACTGCTCTTGAAATCGGAATTCTTAGAATTAAAGTTAATTCATCTTGGACACCTATTATTGTTCTTGGTGGGTTTGCTGTTATAAAAAATGATGAAGTTATAGTTTTAATTAGTGGAGTAGAAGAAATCATAAAACAAGATTATACTCAAGCCAAAGAGTTTTTAGCTGAAGCTACAAAAAATCTAGATTTAGCAGAAACAACTAAAGAAAAGATTGATGCATCACAAGAGATGAAAATAGCATCATCTAAGTTACAGGCTTTTAAATTTATAGAGTCTTAAAGCATTATAAATATTTTTGTAGAAACTATGAGAGAAAATGTTAAAACATTAAAGTTTAAATTTTATTCCATGACGGATATTATTAAGACGTCATCACGTTCAATTACAGAATTATATTTTAACGAGCATTTTGATGAATTAAGGCAACGAGCGTTTCATATTTTAAGTTTTTTATCTTTAATCACATTTTTTACATTTTATAATGTGAAATTGTTAGTTAAAATTTTAGAAAGTCCTGTTTCAAATATACAATTCTTTCAATTATCTCCAGGCGAATATTTTGTTTCGACTTTACTAATCTCATTTTATGCGGGTGTATTATTTTCTACCCCATTATTATTAAGTCAAACACTTTTTTTTTTTAGACCTGCTTTAACTAAAAATGAAAAAAATATCATAGTCGGTTTATTGGTTAGTTCTATTGTTTTATTTATTTTAGGGTTACTCTTTTCGTACTTTCTTTTGATTCCTGCAGCTTTGAACTTTTTTATTTTTTATGGCTCAGAAGTTATAGAACCTTTTTGGTCTTTCACTCAGTATTTTAATTTTGTCTCTACTTTATTTTTTAGCACTGGATTAGTATTTCAAGTCCCAATTGTTCAAATCATCTTAAGTTTATCTAAGATAGTGGACCCAATAAAAATGTTAAATTATTGGCGACCGATGATACTTTTTTCTACAATATTGGGTGCCGTATTGACACCCTCAGCAGATCCTATAACACAATTATTGTTATCAGGTGCGTTATTTTTGTTATACTTTTTAGGAAGCATAACATCAATTAACTTAGTAAAAAAAGAGGTTATATAAAGATAATAAGGAATTAATTCCTTATTATCTTTATAACCTCTTTTTTTACTAAAATCTCTTTCTATCAAGGATTATAGATTAAAAACTTTTTAATTTACCTAATTTCAATATGGAACTTTTGAAAAGACTAATGAAATTTATCATGATAAGCTTTATTTTTATCATTAGTAGTCTTACACTTTCTGTTAAGATGTCAGAAGCCTACCCAATCTATGCTCAACAAGCATATACAAACCCGCGTGCAGCAAATGGACGAATTGCATGTGCAAATTGTCATTTAGCAGAAAAACCTGTGCAAATAGAATCTCCAAAAGCTATATTACCAAATAAAGTTTTTGAAGCTGCTGTAAAGATTCCTTATGCCAAAGATGCCAAACAAATTTTAGGTAATGGTCAACTAAGTGGATTAAACGTTGGTGCTGTTGTTATTTTACCTGAAGGCTTTAAATTAGCACCAAAAAACCTAATTTCAAAGGAAATTCAGGAAAAAAGTAAAGGGGTTTACATCTCTCCTTATAGCTCCACTCAAGATAATATCTTAGTGGTTGGGCCAATTGCCGGTGATACACATCAAGAAATTATTTTTCCAGTTTTATCACCTGACCCAGCAACTAATAAGAAAATCAATTTCTTAAAATACCCTATTTATGTAGGGGCAAATAGAGGCCGAGGACAAATATATCCTACTGGAGAAAAAAGTAATAATAATATCGTTACTTCCTCTTCTGAAGGTCAAATTGCAGAAATTCAAACTTTAGATAAAGGTGAAACTTCAATAACTATAGTAGGTTCTACAGGTAAAGAAACTAAACAAACGATTCCAAAAGGATTATCATTAGTAGTTTCAAAGAAAGACACTATTAAATTAGACCAACCTTTAACAAAAGATCCTAATGTTGGTGGATTTGGGCAGACGGATGTAGAAATTGTTTTACAAGATCCAAGTAGAGTAATTGGTTTCATAGTCTTTGCTTTTTCTGTATTGTTTACTCAAATCTTTTTCGTTATTAAGAAAAAACAATTTGAAAAAGTTCAAGCTGCAGAATTAAAATTTTAGTATTGCTTTTTTTCAATAAACTAAAGAAAAATTATTTTTCTTTAGTTTATTAAAGATATATATTATCAGCTTTATAAAGACTAAAAAAAGTATTCAACTTCTTTCTTAAAATTAATTAAGGGAACTCTTTATTTCATAGCTATAGCTATAATCATCGATTTTTTGTTTATTCTCACCTCGGAATTTTTGTTGGTATTCATAAAATCGATCTCTTGGTTTTTTAGAAATTAATGGTAGGTTTATTTTTTTGAAACTTTTTGAAGATGGTATAAATAATATTTCGCCATTCTTTGTTTCAGTGTTATTCCAAAAAGTTAAAAAATCACCCAACCCCATAGAGACAATTTTAACATTACTAGCGATATCTAATAACACTGTATCACTCTCAGATAAGTAAGCAGTTTCACTACGTTCATCTGGTTCAAGAAACTCATGTAGTTCTTCAGGAATACGTGGAAATAAAAAGCGTTGGTAATTTAATTCATATTGAGGTTTCAATTGTGTACGCGGTTTCATTAATCTATACTTCGTTAACCATAATTGAATTTTATCCATTCTGGTTTCTGGAACAGCATATTTATTTTGTAACGTAAATGAGTCATCGAAGTAATCAATATTTGTTAAAGGATACTCCTTCTGGTTACTAGAATTTTCAATAAACCTTATTGTTTTAAAAGGTTCAAGAAGTTCTTCAAGAACTGTTATTAATAAATCTTGTGCTTCTTCTAAATTAGAAAAAACTGGGATTATATTTTTGCTTAATAATTCGTCAGTATTTTTATAAACTAAGTCTTCTATTTCTGCTAATCTGAATTCTTTTTTTTCTTTATTCCAAATATCATCTAACTTAATAGTTTTGATATTATTTTCTAATATATCTTTAAATGTTCTATTGAAGCTTACTTCATTTCTTGGTGTTGTTAGGTAAGGCTCAGCATTTGTAAATATTGTATTATCAAGAAATGCGTAATCATATTCATATTCACTCAAAAAATAATAAAGCATTCTTTCTTTTCCTGAATCGTCCACTATCGTTTCTGTAATTAATTTTGACTCATCTTCTTCCTGCTCTTCTATAGTTAAATCTGGTATCTCTACATTACCATTTCTTCCATATTTTTTTGGTAAAAGTAAAGCTTCTAAAGGTAATTCTGGCAAGCTTCCATATGGGGCTTCAACCTCAAGTGCATGCTCTAATATAAAAGGTCTATTCCCTGGTCTGCCTTCTATGAACCCTTTCTTATTAAGATCTGCATCAGTCCTCATTAAAAAAGTACCTGCTCTTGCTGAGATAGCTTTCCCATAAGAAGAATTTGATAAATCATCAAAATTATTTACTGGTACAGCAATTAAAAATTCTTTTTCGTCTACTTTTATGGATTTAACAATAAAATAAACCTGAATTTTATTAAGTTTTTCCTTAGCCGTAATGTTTTGGTTAGGATTTTTGTTATCACCAATCTTAGCTTCTTTGGAGCTTCCAGTTAAATTATCTATCTTATCATACCCTTCACTTCCATCACTAATAGCCCAACGATCTATTTTTTCATTTTCTTCACTCCATAGATTATTTACATCAAAGTTACTATCAAATAAACTTTTATCACTCTCATTAATCTCAGCTGATATTCGACTTGACACATTAAAATCACTAGGTACGTTCTTAGGCACGAAATTTAAGTTCGTCATATTTTCAATTCATTATTTTTGATTATAAATCACCCCTAATTACTATTTCTTAAAAGATAGAAGAACAAACGATATTATCAACTAAGAAAAAACAAACTGTATTAATACTCATATATAAGGTTAATACAGTTTGTTTTTTAGATGAAATAATTTAATTATATTTAAAAGACAGGGAATGTTAATGCATCAGGATAAAAACGATTCGCTTCAATAATAAATCCAGCAGTAAATGTCATCCACCCAACAAATAAAACAGGTGCAGTCGAAAGATATTTTAAAAAATTGTCCATGTTGTTCGATACCTCTTAATTTATTATTATATATAGTGAAATTTCTATTTTAAGAATAAGAATTTGTTATGTTATTATCTTGGAGATACAGTAATTTCAGAATCAGGAACTAAAAAATTCCCAGTAGTGAATTCTTGCCAAGCTGACACTGGCCAAATAAATCCTGATGACATAATTTTTAATGCTAATGGTACATCAAGAATAATTTCTTTTTCCGTTGGGTTTGAAGTCGCACCTACTATATTTAGATAACTACGACCAGCCCAACCTATCCAACCACTTATGTATAAGAACATCATCCCTGGAATTACAAATTCCACAGCATGATCCCATCTTCCATCTGTTATCAGATGGGGTAAGCCTTCCTTACCACATAATAACTCCGAATTTGAGTAACGAGTAAATCTTTGCTTAGTTCTAGTTATTTGTTGTTCTAACGCTAATGCTGGGGGAGACCCAGGCTCATATTTTTTAACCCTTACTTCTAATTTTTTAACACTAGCATCAAACCGCTTATTAAAAGATGCTGATTCACTACATTTTGTTAAACCTGCAACATCGGCAAATGCTGCTAAAGGTATGCTGAGAGCTAAAAAAAATATTAATACTGATTTCTTAAAATTAAACATTAATCTGAAAAGTAATGAAAAACTATGAGTTTTAATAAAAAATAAATTTTTCATGTTCTATATATATATAGAACATGGAAATAATGATATAAGTATAGTATAGTATATTATTTGTGTAAAATTCAAATTTATTTATTAACCTTGAACAAATTTTTAATTATCGACGGTCAGTATAACGCTGAGACCCAATTTTTTCAAGTTTTTGATTACGACGAAGTGGTCTCGTTACTAATTCTAAAACCTCAATGGCGTTTGTAAAACCATGGATTTGAGCAAATGTAAATTCAACTGACCATTTTGTATTAATACCCCTTGCTTCTAATGGATTTGCATGTGCCATACCAGTGATAACTAAATCAGGTTTCATATCACGAATTCTATCTACTTGGTTATAATTATCAGGCTTTTCAATAATAATAGGAATTGGAATATTTTTTTCCTTACAAGTTTTTTGCAATAATTGTAATTCCGCCCCTTGATATCTTTTATCCATATAAGGTATACCAATTTCAAATACAACCATACCTGATCTAATTAAAAAACGTGCTAATGAAATCTCTAATAAATTGTCACCCATAAAGAATACGCTTTTACCATCAATTAAACTGACATAATATTTTAATTTTTCCCATATTTCATCTTCTCTTTGCTGTAACCCTTTAGGTTCAATACCAAAAACTGTACAAATTTTTTCTAACCAAGCTCTTGTACCATCAGGTCCAATTGGGAATGGAGCACCAATTAGTTTGCATTTTCTTCTTCTCATTAGTGTTGTTGCAGTTCGACTTAAATATGGATTTACTCCACAAACATAATTGCCTTCATTAATAAGAGGTAATTCAGTATAACGTTTTGAGGGTAACCAACCCGAAACCCTAATACCTTGTTTTTTCAACTCTAAAGTAAGTTGGTTGACAACTGGGTCGGGTATAGAACCAAACAAAATAAGAGGTATATGTTCAATATAATCTTTATCAGTTGATATTACTTTGTCTAATTGAGTTTCTGCCTGCTTTGCATTTGGTCGTTGTGCTAAAGCAGCTAATACAGTATCCTCCCCTTGTGTAAAAGCATAATCAAGACCGTTGGCTCTTGCCACTACAATTGGTAAGCTTATTTCTGCCTCTAGTTTTGGTGCAATGCCTTCTAAATCCATTTTGATTATTTCTGTTGTGCAGGTCCCAATCCAAAAGATTACACTAGGATTTCGGTCTCTTTTTACTTGTAAACATAAGCGTTTTAGCTCTTCATAATCACTTAATTGTGCTGATATATCACCTTCTTCTAGTTCTGCCATAGCGTAACGAGGTTCAGCAAAAATCATTACTCCCAAAGCGTTTTGCAAAAAGTATCCACAAGTTTTTGTACCAATAACTAAAAAGAAACTATCTTCAATTTTTTGGTATAACCAGGCAACACAACTAATTGGACAAAACGTATGGTAATTACCTGTTTCACATTCAAAATTTATCTTTTCTTTTAAATTGTCGTTATCTAGATGTTTTATCTGATTCATATAAATCCTTTTACTAAAAAATTAAAATTTATAAGTCTAATTGTTTTAGACTAAATCGAAAATACTTCATTTAAATCATTTTCAATAGTATCAAATTCTAATGTATCTTGATCTTTTTCTTTTGGGTTTAAATAGAAATCAGATAGTAAACTAAATAATTCACGATCTGCCGCTTCTTTTGGAACTACACCTTCGGGATTAGCAATAAGTTGGTCTGCTATATTTAGGTAGTATTCACAAATATAATATAAAGCACTATCAGATTCTGTCATCTCAAATAAAGTTTTACCTTTTACTCTTGAAACCCTAATATCTTCAATAAGAGGTAATACTTCTAAAACTGGCATTGGTACTGCATCAATATATTTATCAATTAAATCTCGAGTAGCTGTTCTATTACCTATAAGTCCGGCAAGTCTTAATGCATGTGTTCTAGCTTTTTCTCTTACTGACGCAGCAATTCGGTTTGCGGCAAATAATGCATCAAAACCATTATCTGTTACAATTAAACAATAATCAGCATAATTTAATGGTGCAGCAAAACCACCACAAACTACATCTCCTAAAACATCAAATAAAATTACATCATATTCATCAAATGCATTTAATTCTTTTAAAAGTTTTACTGTTTCACCAACAACATAACCTCCACACCCAGCACCAGCAGGAGGTCCCCCTGCTTCAACACAGTCCACTCCGCCATAACCTTGGTATATAACGTCTTCTGGCCAAATATCTTCATAATGATAATCTTTTGCTTGTAAAGTATCAATAATCGTTGGAATTAAAAAACCAGTTAATGTAAATGTACTATCATGCTTGGGATCACAACCAATCTGTAAAACACGTTTTCCTCTTCTAGAAAGAGCGACAGAAATGTTACAACTTGTTGTTGATTTACCGATACCACCTTTACCGTAAACAGCTAGTTTCATATATGACTCCTGATTTTTTATTATGTGTTAACTAAATTATTATTATTTAAAAAATAATTATTAATAATAGTCGCTCTTAAGAGATAGTTATTGGTATAAATGATATAAGTATAGTATAATATAGTTTTTTAATAACTATTATATTACTATGTTATATTATTATATATTATAATCTAAATATTTAACATATATACATTTATATAATATAATATAATTTTAATTACTATAAATATTTTGTTTTTTCTTTTTTGTTCATAATTTTAAACTTATTTACTTTAGATTTTTAGTCGTTAATTTTATATTTAGTTACATGATTTTTTTGATATTTGGTTTTTTTGTAAATATATAAGCTATACTAATTACGTACATTCATGTCAATTTTAATTATATTATACAAATAGGGGGGTAATAATGTTTTTCCAGGATTTTTGTAACGTTTGTAATGATAGTAATATCTTTAATAATATCCTGTTTGCTTGCTGTCTTGTTTCTACAATTTTCTATTGGTTTAGTTTAGGGTTTAAAAATATTAAAATTTTGGGTACTTTAGCAAAAATTACTTCACGATTTGCAACTTTAAGTCTCTTTGGTTTTTTATTAAATCGTTGGATTCAATTTGGCTATTTTCCTTTAAGTAATTTATATGAATCTTTATTATTTTTGTCGTGCATACTGCTATTTGTTTATCAAGCTTTAGAATCTAAAACCCAAAGTTCATTATTTGGTTGTATTATTGTCCCAATTGTTTTATTTATTACTGGTTTTGCTGCATTAACACTACCACTTGAAATGCAAAAAGCAAGTGCTTTAGTTCCGGCGCTCCAATCAAATTGGTTAATGATGCACGTTAGTTTAATGATGTTAAGTTATGCGATATTAATTATTGGATCATCATTTGCAATAGTTTATGTAGGTGCCTTTTTAGAACTTGAAGATTATATAAAAATGATCCCAGTCAGAGCTGCTGAATATGAGAAGCATATGATAAAAACTTTAAACTTAACTAAAAGTCAATTTTTATACCTAGGTCTAGATGTTATTTACAATGAGGAAGAAGATATTGTTATAAATAATCGTACAAAATTTTTATACCATATCGATAATTGGAGTTATAGAGCTATAAGTTTAGGGTTTCCTTTTTTGACTATTGGTATAATAGCAGGTGCTGTTTGGGCAAATGAAGCTTGGGGATCTTATTGGAGTTGGGATCCAAAAGAAACTTGGGCCTTAATCACTTGGTTAATCTTCGCAGCATACTTACACCTTCGACTAATAGTAGGCTTAAATGGTAAAAAACCAGCTCTTTTAGCAAGTATTGGGTTCTTTGTTGTTTGGATTTGTTATCTTGGGGTTAATTTTTTAGGCCAAGGTTTACATAGTTATGGTTGGTTTACCTAAAATTAGGATTCCATTTGTATCGCATTTAAGATTCTGTAATTTAACGATAAAAAATTTATTTATATACACTTTGATATTTGCTCACCTTAAAATAAAGAACCCATTTCTTAGGTTTTACTACAAAAATGGTCTTTTTTTAATTAATATAATTAATAGGAGAAAAAGGGTAGCACAAAAAGTTGAAAGTTCTTTTATCTAGTAAAAAACTTAAAATAATAAGAAAGTTAGGAGTTAAGGTAAATAAAATATATTGTCTTACTATATACTATAGTATATCTAACTCTATTTTATTGAATATAATGGTTCGATAGTATTTTTACAAAAAGGCTAATAAAATATGGAAATCATATTACTAACAAAGTTACCAGAACTGTACTCAATGTATAGTCCAATTGTAGATATTTTACCAATTGTTCCAGTTCTTTTTTTATTACTTGCCTTCCTTTGGCAAGCTTCAGTTGGTTTTAGATAAACAACTTATAAATAGTGGCTTTGTAGAAATATATTAGTATCTAGAATATGGGGCTAATATCTTCTTGATTATTTAAACTTATTAAACGCAATACCCTTAATCACTTTAATAATTATTTATATATCTTTATATTATGATTGAACCTCTTCTTTTTGGTATGGTATTAGGTCTTATCCCAGTAACTTTAATTGGTTTATTCGTTGCTGCTTTTTTACAATACCGTCGCGGAAATAAACTTGGTCTATAAGAAAGAGAGATAATATAATTATTATCTCTCCTGTTTTTAATTTTCAATTACCAACTGGCTTTTCTTACACCAGGTAGTAAACAATTATGTGCCATCTCTCTAACCATATGTCGGCATAAACCAAAATCTCTATAAACCCCTCGGCTACGACCAGTTCTCCAACAACGGTTTCTTAATCTTATACGTGAGCTATTTCTTGGTAGCTTTTCTATTTTTTTATGAACTTCCATTTGATCAGAAAAAGTATTTGCCTTTTTAAATTCTAAAAGAAGTGACTTTCGTTTTTCGCTATATTTTATAACTAATCTTTCTCGCTTTTTTTCTCTTTCAATCATTGATTGTTTAGCCATAGACAATTCCTTAATTAATTTTTTTATATTTTATTAAATTTGTATATTAAAGTAATTATTTATACTTTAATATACAAACCTAAATAATAGTATAATCTAAATTAACCAAATTTTCCAGTAGTTGAAGCTATAACAAAAGCAGCATAAGTTAAAATATAACCGACTGTAAAATGAACTAGCCCAACTAACCTTGCTTGAACAATTGATAGAGCAACAGGTTTGTCACGCCAACGAACTAAGTTCGCAAGAGGCGTACGCTCGTGAGCCCAAACTAATGTTTCTATAAGCTCTTGCCAGTATCCTCTCCATGAAATTAAGAACATAAAACCAGTAGCCCAAATTAAATGCCCAAACAAGAACATCCAGGCCCATACAGATAAACTATTCATACCATAAGGATTATACCCGTTTATTAATGGAGATGAGTTTAACCATAAATAGTCACGTAACCAACCCATAATATAGTTCGAAGATTCGTTAAACTGAGCTGCATTACCTTGCCAAATTGTAACATGTTTCCAATGCCAATAGAAAGTAACCCAACCAATTGTGTTTAACATCCAAAACATTGATAAATAGAAAGCATCCCAAGCTGAAATATCACAAGTACCACCACGACCTGGACCATCACAAGGGAAACTATAACCAAAATCTTTTTTATCTGGCATTAATTTAGAACCACGGGCATCTAATGCCCCTTTAACTAAGATTAATGTTGTAGTATGTAATCCTAAAGCAATAGCATGGTGTATTAAAAAATCACCAGGCCCAATAGTTAAAAATAAATCATTTTTATCATTATTAATTGCTTCTATCCAACCAGGTAACCAGATTTCGCTTCCCGCAACGCTAGCAGGACTTCCTTTTGAAGATAATAAAAGATCAAAACCATAAACTGCCTTTCCTGACGCAGCTTGGATAAATTGTGCGAAAACAGGTTCTACTAGTATTTGTTTCTCAGGTTGACCAAACGCAACTACAGTATCATTATGAATATATAGTCCTAATGTATGGAAACCTAAGAATAAACTAACCCAACTTAAATGAGAGATAATTGCTTCTTTATGCTCAAGCATTCTAGCTAACACATTATCCTGGTTTGCTTCTGGATCATAATCTCTAACAAAGAAAATTGCCCCATGTGCAAATGCCCCTACCATTAAAAACCCAGCTATATACTGATGATGTGTATAAAGAGCTGCTTGAGTTGTAAAATCTTTTGCCATAAAAGCATAAGGAGGTATTGCGTACATATGTTGAGCAACTAAAGATGTAGTAACACCTAATGATGCTAGAGCTAAACCAAGTTGTATATGTAAAGAGTTTGTTATTGTATCAAATAATCCTCGATGTCCGGCACCTAATCTTCCACCAGGTGGACGATGTGCATCTAGAATTTCTTTCATATTATGACCAATAGCAAAATTTGTTCTATACATATGGCCAGCAATTATAAATACAACTGCAATTGCAAGATGATGATGTGCTATGTCAGTAAGCCAAAGAGATTGAGATTGTGGGTGGAAACCACCTAAGAATGTTAAAATAGCAGTACCGGAACCCGTATTTGTACCAAAAATATGTTCTACAGTATCAGGGTTTTGAGAATAAGCATTCCAATTACCATCAAAAAATGGAGTTAAACCATCTGGATGGGGTAAAGTTGTTAAGAAATTATCCCAACCAACATGAATACCACGAGATGCTGGAATAGCAACATGAACTAAATGTCCTGTCCATGCTAAAGAGCTTACCCCAAATAAACCTGTTAAATGATGATTTAAACGCGATTCATTAGTTTTAAACCAAGATAGGCTTGGACGGAATTTTGGTTGTAAATGTAACCAACCAGCAAATAATAATAAGCTAGATAAGGCTATTAAAAAAATAGACCCAACATATAAATCATTATTTGTTCTCATTCCAATAGTATACCACCAATGGTAAACACCTGAATAAGATATATTTACTGGGTAAAATGCACCACCCTTTGTGAAAGCTTTCATTGCAAGATCACCAAAATGTGGATCCCAAATTGTGTGGGCAATTGGTTTTACTTTTAATGGGTTTAAAGACCATTGTTCAAAGTTACCTTGCCAAGCAACGTGGAATAAATTACCAGATGTCCAAAGAAAAATAATTGCTAAATGACCGAAATGAGAAGCAAAGATTTTTTGATATAAATTTTCTTCTGTCATCCCATCATGTGTTTCAAAATCATGCGCTGTTGCAATTCCAAACCAAATTCTTCTAGTTGTCGGATCTTGTGCTAAAGCTTGGCTAAATTTTGGAAATTTAGTTACCATAAATATTTTACCTCGTTAATTTTATCCTACAGAAATAATTCTTGCTAAGAAGAAAGACCATGTTGTCCCAATACCACCTAATAGATAATGCGCTAATCCTACAGCTCGACCTTGAGTAATACTTAATGCTCGAGGTTGAATTGCTGGTGCAACTTTAATTTTGTTATGAGCCCAAACAATTGATTCAATAAGTTCTTG